>CAXHUL010000738.1:0-118000 GCA_964019695.1 Loripinus fragilis
TACGAAAGCCCGAACTTATCACACTTCATAGATGTAGATATTGCTGTACTGGAGACACTGCATTTTTTGATAAAACCACTTTACACTACTACGCCACTATAAAATAGCAATCACTTGAGAGTTTGTTACTTATCGCGCAGGCGAGCAGCTAATGCTCTGTCAAGTCTACGCAGACACACAGTCTCGTCAGAGCCTATGCTACTGACATACTCAAAGTATGGAAAAAGATAAAAGTTCAGATAAAATATTTGACTTATAGCGCCATTGCATAGCTTCGCATGTATGATTAACAAGTGTTTTTTACGCATATAGTATGCGAAAAGTCATGATAAATAAATGTTGTCGTTGACAAAGCAGAGAGAAGTGATCCGGTGTCCGGCTAATATATTTAATCTCGTATTAAAAAGCTAGCCTCCATTGAACCGCCAGCGAAACGCCATTTGAATGGCGTTTCGCTGGCGGGCCGACGGTGACCCGACAATGTATGCTGGCTGGGTATCCTAACACTTATAACGATAGTTTTGAGGCCGGTTACAATAATAGTTATTTAGAACAAATGAAAACCGCCAAAGTATTCCAAATGAAATTGACGTTAACGTCATTGGCGTTGTCATGACAGAAGCGTTAGCTCTATCTAGCTTGCAAACAGCGTTTTCCATGCTCTGAAAGGTTAGTCATTTTATACTTTGTCATTCAAGTAGACGTTCACCAGAATAGGAAATATCAAAGGTAAATGATCTTTTTCGTTTATGATATTACGAAAGTAGCATGTTATATCTTAAATTTGATAGATTTCATTCGATTTGATCTACAATGTAAGTGGATGGGGTTTGCATTTATTGCACGATCGCGACTTGGAGAAAGTCAACTGACATGGGTAGTTTCTACCCGTAACGTTTTATTTTTATCTGAATAGATAACATAACTCACTCACCCACTCACACACTCACTCACTCACTCACTCACTCATTCACTCACTCACTCACTCACTCACTCACTCACTCACTCACTCACTCACTCACTCGCTCGCTCGCTCACTCACTCACTCACTCGCTCGCTCGCTCACTCACTCACTCAATCACTCACACACAGACTCATTCACTCACTCAAAACCCAAATACCCTTAACTACCCACCCAAACATCCCACCTACTCACTCAGTCACTTACGCCCACAAGCACGCAATCACTCACACATACACATGCACGCACGCAGGCAAAACCACACACCACCCACCATATCGGAATCCGAAATGATTGCAATAGCAGTGGCATACACTGGGTGATTCAATAGCCAAATACGAAAAAAAAACAACAGTGGTTTGGGGTGCGGCCCCCATCATTCAACAATCAGAACATTACGCTTTAGTCTTACGCCATAAACTTTTATATAACCATGGTTCGCCAAGCTTCGCGTCTCATATACTCAACGAATATGATTCTTTCATGATAAGTTGGGCTGTAGGTTCATCGCCAGATACATGTTGTTCCTCGGCTAGAATCACATTGTTGAATTGATCACATCAACAACCTACCAGATTGTGTCAAATGTTCACATTTGATTGTCTGCTTTATAGGACAATAGAGCCTTAGACGTTGTCCAGAAACTTGACAAAGGACACACTATATATCGTTAGTTCGTTGAACTCGTTCTTTCAGTACTTGAATACGGATTCTTATTACATTGTAAGTAAAGGACATTGATTAGAATTGAGAAAATTCAGCGCCGGGCAGCACGTTTTATATCTGGAAACTACGCTACACGCGAACCTGGATGTATCTCCAAATGATCAAGGTCTTCCATTACTCTAAGACAGAATGATGGCAGCTACGCCCGTAGACTAACGTACTTCTATAAAGTGGTCGCGGGGTTAGTGCCTGCAATATCTATGCGACTTTGATACAAAAAAACATCGTAGAAATTCATCAAGCCCAAAACACCATATCTTTCAGCGTTGAAAAGAAGCAAGTGATTATGATCAGGAAATTCCACAGTCACACACTGCAGACCAACCCACGGCACCGTGATGAAGAGTGACAGAACGCTAACAGTAAGCTTCTTCTAGATTGTTCCAGTCTATTTAGCTTCTTCTAGATTGTTCAAGTATTTCCAGTTTGTTAGTACTGTAACAGAACGCGCAAATTCAGTTAAGGGCTTCACTGCAGCCCTACACCGTAGTGACTGACATCGTAACATTATTAACCTTCTCTTCCCAGATTGCAAATACAGATACCAGAGCTGGACCCAGAGGGGGTGTTTACGGGGGGGGGGGGGGGGCACTTCAAGCCAAAGACTTGAACCGAGCGGCGCAAGCCGTGAGCGGGGAGAGAGTATGAGAGGGGCGGTGATGGAGGGTCATTGGAGGGGTTCGGGGGGCTCCCCCGGAAATTTTTTAAAATCTATATGTCTCTGAGAATGCATTTCAAGACATTTTGAAGCCCTCTTTCCCATATTCTATAACCTCAATTTTAAGTAAGGTTAGACACTCAAACCTCAGGGGGGTACTCTGATATTTTCATACACACGTAGGCTCAGGCTATTTTTTTTTTTTTTTTTTTGGGGGGGGGGGGGGGGTCAAAATTTTGAATTTCGATATTTTTGGGGGGTTTAAGAAAAATGATATTCTTTTGGGCATGAAGATTTTGAGGATATTTTTTTGGGGTCATCACTAACTTGGGCTATATTTAGGGGTCATTTCTATGCATTTTAGGGTCTTTCTTAAGGTCAACGTACAGAATGAGGGATATTTTTTGTGTTGCTAAAATTTCGAATATTTTTTGGGGTGCTTTAGATTCCTGATATTTATTTTTGGGTGAATGGTAGATGCTGAGCCCGAGCCTGCGTACAAAGAAAAATGAGAGTACCCCTCCCCTGGGACTCAAATGCATTGTTCCTAACATTTATTTTGCATTTTCTTGTCGTCCTCTTGGATCATTGATAGAGTTCCCATGTGGGGGGGGGGGGGGGGGGGCACTGCAGTTGCAATGCAAGTCTGAGTCAGCCCAATGTTCAGAAAAACAGCAGAGTCTTTGTGAGGGCGATGAGGGGGGGGGGGGGCTTAAAATTTGAAAAAAAAAAATAAATGCTAGAAAACAATAAAGCCCACACCTAAGAAAAATTGGGCATAAGTTCCCTGTATTTTGTACATTTTCATTCACCCAACCCAATAACATAGGCCCCAGCGCGGCAGCATTCTAGGGACTGGGTTCTTTTTAATTTCTCTGAATCTGGTCGGGGGAGGGGGGCACAGCTATTACTCATTAGCTTTGCGACTACTAGACTACATGGGATTTGCAACGGAAGCATCAACAGAATGGAAGATGGGGGGGGGGGGGGGGGGCACACACTCCAGCCCCACAGCCTTGGGATAAGTGCCCCCACCCACCCCAAATTTCCGTTTTTTTTTGTTTGGGATTGGGAGGGGGCACAAACAGTGACTTAGTTGAGAATTTATTAGTGACAGAAAATTTCAGTAGTAGTGATCACAATAGCATAAACTTTGAAATTTGTTTACCTAAACCAAGAATAAATGAAGAGGTACGGAAAGTTTATTTATACAGCAAAGGTGATTATGAGTCATTTAATGCAGATATTCTTAACCAGGACTGGGATTTACGTTTAAAAAAACAAATCCGTTGAAGAGAAGTGGAATAGTTTCAAAGATGTTTATAGTGATTTGCTTGGGAAACATGTCCCACATAAACTCATTAAACCAGGTCAAAAATTAGATCCACGATGGACACGCTCGAAAGATGTGAAACGTGCTAGGCGAAAGCGTAGAAAAGCATGGAAACAAGTGAAAAACAGGAACTTACACTCTGATAAGGTAATTTATGAAAAAGCAAAGCAGCAATATAAGACTGACTTGAATAATGCTAAGGCGGACTATGAGGATAAGTTAGTGGATTCAATATCAGATAATCCCAACAAATTCTATAATTATACACGTTCATTTACGAGAAGTTCGTCAACAGTAGAACAATTAGATGTAAATGGTGAGAAGGTCTACGATGATAGAGGAAAATCAGAAAATTTGAATAACTTTTTTGAGTCGGTTTTGACAGAGGAATCACCAATGCGCCAGACTCTGCCAATAAAAACAGAAAGATGTGAAAATAGCACACAATTCAGTCCATTTACAGAGGAGCAAGTGATGAATAAACTGGTGAAATTAAAACCCAATAAGTCTTGTGGCCCAGATGGCATTCATGTGAATGTACTTCGTACTGTGCCAGCTTTAGCTGTGCCTTTATGTGATATTTTCAATCACTCCGTGTTTTCCGGTTATGTACCACAGGAATGGAGAGATGGTAACATTACGCCCTTACATAAAAAAGGCTCAAGAAAACTATGTTCAAATTATAGACCTGTGACTTTGACCAGCCAAATAGTTAAACTATTAGAACGTTTAGTTCAGGATCAATTGTTGACCCACGTACAAGAAAATAACATTATTTTATGTCATCAACATGGATTCCAGCAAAAATGTTCATGTGTCAGTCAACTTCTAGAATGTATGAACGACTGGACCCAGTCATATGACTTAGGTGATTCTACTGACGTTATTTATCTTGACTTTGCAAAGGCGTTTGATACTGTTGCACACCAAAGATTGCTGGCAAAACTGGACCACAGTGGTATTCGAAGACACTTGCTTACATGGCTATCTTCATTCTTGACTGGAAGACGTCAACGGGTTGTGCTTAGAAACTGGGTCTCGGACTGGATAAAAGTGACAAGTGGGGTACCCCAGGGTTCGATATTGGGGCCCTTACTTTTTCTCATCTTTGTGAATGACCTACCCAACATAGCATCAACCACCGCAAAACTTTTTGCTGATGACACCAAACTATACCGACAAATAAAGAATTATGGGATTGTGACATTCTTCAAGATGACTTGAATGAATTCTCAGCGTGGTCAAAGATCTGGTTAATAAACTTCAACGCTTTGAAATGTATAGTTCTGAGGATACGCGAGGCTAATATATATATATATATATATATATATATATATATATATATATATATATATATATATATATATATATATATATATATATATATATATATATATATATATATATATATATATATATATATATATATATATAAGAAAAAATTAAACAACATAAGCCCATGGACGATTTTTTTACTATTTTTATTATTGCCAACCGGTTTCCTATCTTCAGGGCAATAATGGCGTCAAAATATGTGTTGCTTCTTAGCAACGTCACTACTAAAATAAGCGTACACATGTGTACACAACGTACGCTATATTTGTAACGTCATCAAAATTTGTTTAACGTTAATGGCGTCGAAATATGCGCAGTTTCCTAGCGACGTCATTAACAAAATATGCGTACACATGTGTACACAAATATGTGTACGCAAATACGTATAAATTGTAACGTCATCAAAACATGTTTAGTTTTGGAGAAAACACATCAATAAAATAACGTTCTTTGGCTAACCTAGCTGAAACATCATCAGTTTGAAATTTATAAAACGGAAATATAGAGAATTTTGGTTGTGTTTTACAACAGTTATCAACATGTTTGCTGACAGGCATTTGTCTTGTTGATGGGTCTCTAATCTGTTGTTCATGTACCGTTTTTCGGTTCCTTAACTTATCACCTGTCTGGCCTATGTAAAACTCTTTACAACCATTGCATATTAATACATAAAGAACATTTCTTACAGTGCAGTTCATATGTTCTTTTACATGAAAAGTTTTATCTTTTAATTTTAAACATGATCCCTCAATAATACTTTTACAAAGACCACACCTTGGCTCATTGCATTTGCTCACACAAGGTGGTGTATTATTTTCATTAAATTCTGATTTCATTAAAATGCGTCTTAGATTTGGAAGTAGGCGTTTGCCTTTTATGAATTTGGTATTTTTCATTATTCTGTTCATTGTATTGTCTTGTTTAAAAATATTCATATTTGCTTTTAATATACCAAATACTTCCCTGTTTTTTGGGTTATATGTAGAAATAAACGGAGTGATGTTTATTTCTACCTCTTTATGTGTGTTTAATAAAGCGTTTCTTGGGATCTCAAAAGCTTTCAAAATGCCTGTTTTAATAACTTGGTCTGGATAGTGTCTGCTTCTTAAAGTCGACGCAAGTTCTTGTAGACGTATTTTCAGTATATTTGAATCAGAAACAATAGTACAAATTCTACGTGCAAGTGAGAATGGAATGTTTGTTTTAGTTGTTTTTGGATGGCAAGAATTGAAATTAAGATATTGTTTTGAGTCAGTGCTTTGAAGTAAATGTCCGTTATTATAGAAGTCCCACATTTTATCACCATTATATCCAAAAATGGAAGCTTTTCAGCACTTTTCTGCACTTTAAATTTAATATCTGGATGCAAAGAGTTTAAAACACTTTCAAAATAAGTAAAGTCAGTCATAGATCGTTCCCAAAATATGAAACAATCATCTAGAAATCTTTTCCATTGTTCTTTAATATATTTTGCGAAGTTTTCACCCTTTTCAATCTTAACTGTTTTATACATTCTTTCTTCTAAAAATGCTAGAACAAGTGTTGCATAGGTAGGAGCCACTTTAGTCCCCATAGCAGTACCTTTTATTTGCTTAAAATAGTTATTGTTAAATGAAAAAATATTGTTTTCTAATACAATTTTCAAAGCGTCAGTGATAAATGCTTTGTTATAGCGATTTGCTATTAACTCTGGGAATTTATCTAACCAAAATGAAATAGCTTCTAGGCCCAAATCATGTGGGATGTTTGAATATAGACTGACAATGTCAAAAGAAACAAGTTGTGTGTGTTCTGATACCTTTTTGGGTATGAAATTGAGAAAGTGTATGTCATCTCTTAAATAGCTCTCCACTTTTGTAAGAAATGGTTTAAGTAAAATATCCAGCAAAGAACTAAGATGGCTTGTTTCACATCGTGGACCTGCAACTATAGGCCTTAGCTGTATGTCATTGGGATCTAAAACTTCAATATATTCAGACTTAAGCTCATTACAAATATCCTGAATAATTTTACTCTTATGTATTTTTGGCAGTCCATAGAATGTGCTTGTCTTGCAATCAAACTTAATTAAAAACTCTATTTCTTTTTTTGTTAATTTTTTGTGACTTTTTATCAATTTATCAATTTTGTCAAATATTTCTCTCCTTTTATTGTCAGGGACTGGCTGATAATATGAATCATCTGTCAGCATTTCTAATACTTTTCTTTTATAAAAATCAGTATTCATTATAACAATGCCACCCCCTTTATCAGCCTCTTTAATCACAATAGAATTATCTTGTGCTAATGAGTTAATTGCATTTCGTTGCTCTAAAGTTATGTTATGCTTAATTTGTTTGTTCTCTTTAGAAGCAATTGCACAGGAAGTTTTTGTGGCTGTTGCATATATATCTAAACTTTCATTACGTCCAATCGGTGGAGTGAAATTCGATTTCTTTTTAACTAGTGATTCATCATTATTTTCTTCACCGTCAAAATATTCCCATAATCTTATTTTTCTTAAAAACTCATTTACATCATCGTTAAGTTCGTAGGGGTTATTCTTTTCTGGTGTAGGAGTAAATTTGAGACCCATCATTAAAACACTTTTTTCTATATCATTTAGCTTACGATTTGACAAATTATATATTTTTGTGAATATTTTACCTGCTTCAGCTAGGTTGCCATCATTTATAATTTGTAAGTCCAATTTCTGTCCATTGACAAAAAAGAATTTGAAGAGTCATGGTTGACTGCATCTTCATCATTCAACCACTCTGAATTGTTCGATATATCATATTGGCGTCCTCTACCCCTCCCATTATGGTGTGTTCTTGGCATTAAAGGCCCACTTAGAAGAGCTGGAACGTCATATTGTCTATTGTCTTGCATCTTGAAAAATGATTTTGGCGTAAAGCCTCTTTCTTGTTGTCTGTTCTTATATCTTCTGAAATTTTGTGTATTTCTGTTGTCATTTGGTGTATATCTTCTTTGATTATGTTGTACATTTTGGACATAATCATTAACAGGTCTGTTTTGATGATGATGATATTGTTTTTGTTGTGATTTAACTGCTTCAGCGTAAGTTGGTTTCTCTTTTCCTTTTTTGAAAAATGGGTTTGAATTTGCATACCTTTTTAAAAATTCTTCTTCGTATGCTTGTAGCCATTTTTCGTTGCTTAACCATCTCTTATTTGATATTTGCTCATTTTTCTGTACTATCATTGCCATTGCTCAAAGAGATAGTCTGCTTCTTGGCCCGAACATTTCGAAAAAATAAGTTCTTCTATCTCCATATCTATTTTTCTGTACTGCTCGATACATGCTTCAATCTTTAGTTTTTCCATTTCTATTTCATTCTTAAAATCATATAAAACGGACCTCTCACGAAGCGCTCTTTGTTGATCATTTTCATTCTTTATTTCGAATTTCTGTATTTTTCTTGGTATTATAATGCCAGGATCAGCAGACATCCATTTTTCATGAAATCTGAGGTTTCCACTGTTTCTTACATAACCCCAGTATGCACTTTTTCTTGCTTGAAGTTTATTTTCCCATATCCCTCCAATGCTTGCTTTTATTCGCATTGCTTTGTTTTCAAAACCGTTAGCACCATCGTTTCTCTGATCTGTTATTCTTCCAGTATTATTAGGAATTGTCTTTCTTTTAAGCTGTTCATCTATTAATTTTAATACAGCTGGGAGTTCTGTAATCGCTGTATCTGTTTTTGACTGCGCAATTTCTTGATTTGATGCTTTCACAGCTGTAGTGAGATCAGTTACTGCTTGAAGAATAAGCGAAAGTTTAGTACTTATCTCGTCTAGTTGTTTACTTGACTTAGGAGTCTGTAACATCGAAGACACAGAATTAGATGGAGAACTTTCTAAGCTACTGTCATCTCGTTTCGTCCTCTTGTTGCCCCTTCCCATGGCTTCTGCTCCTTGTTCCAGGAAATATGTATGTAAACTAATTAAAATGTCCCAAAACAAGTAAATTATAAGAAAAAATTAAACAACATAAGCCCATGGACGATTTTTTTACTATTTTTATTATTGCCAACCGGTTTCCTATCTTCAGGGCAATAATGGCGTCAAAATATGTGTTGCTTCTTAGCAACGTCACTACTAAAATATGCGTACACATGTGTACACAACGTACGCTATATTTGTAACGTCATCAAAATTTGTTTAACGTTAATGGCGTCGAAATATGCGCAGTTTCCTAGCGACGTCATTAACAAAATATGCGTACACATGTGTACACAAATATGTGTACGCAAATACGTATAAATTGTAACGTCATCAAAACATGTTTAGTTTTGGAGAAAACACATCAATAAAATAACGTTCTTTGGCTAACCTAGCTGAAACATCATCAGTTTGAAATTTATAAAACGGAAATATAGAGAATTTTGGTTGTGTTTTACAACAGTTATCAACATTAACAAAACGGTACATGAACAACAGATTAGAGACCCATCAACAAGACAAATGCCTGTCAGCAAACATGTTGATAACTGTTGTAAAACACAACCAAAATTCTCTATATTTCCGTTTTATAAATTTCAAACTGATGATGTTTCAGCTAGGTTAGCCAAAGAACGTTATTTTATTGATGTGTTTCTCCAAAACTAAACATGTTTTGATGACGTTACAATTTATACGTATTTGCGTACACATATTTGTGTACACATGTGTACGCATATTTTGTTAATGACGTCGCTAGGAAACTGCGCATATTTCGACGCCATTAACGTTAAACAAATTTTGATGACGTTACAAATATAGCGTACGTTGTGTACACATGTGTACGCATATTTTAGTAGTGACGTTGCTAAGAAGCAACACATATTTTGACGCCATTATTGCCCTGAAGATAGGAAACCGGTTGGCAATAATAAAAATAGTAAAAAAATCGTCCATGGGCTTATGTTGTTTAATTTTTTCTTATAATTTACTTGTTTTGGGACATTTTAATTAGTTTATATATATATATATATATATATATATATATATATATATATATATATATATATATATATATATATATATATATATATATATATATATATATATATATATATATATATATATATATATATATATATATATATACTCTAGATGGTGTTAACCTGGAAAGTGTAGATAGTCAGAAAGACCTTGGCGTCACTATATCCAAAACTCTTAAACCTGCAACACACATAGATATTATAACAAAAAAGGCATATCAGAAAATAGGAATGATAAAACGATGTTTTACAAACTTTACTGAAAAGAAAGTTACTAGATTATATCAGTCAATTATAAGACCGGCTCTAGAATATGCGTCACCAGTATGGAATCCGTGGTATAAACAGGACATCGACAAATTAGAAAAGGTACAGAGAAAGTGTCTCCAACTTTGTTCAAAGGAAATAGAATTAGACTCACTTGATAAGAGAAGAAAATTCACAGACTGTGTTGAAACATACAAATTTGTTCATTACCAGTACAAAACTCCTGCTAGCATGTATTTTAAACAGCCTGCTCGTGAATTACGTGGTCATTCTCAAAAATTAATGAAACAGTACAGCCGCACAGACATCAAGAAAAAATTCTTCTCAAACCGAGTGGTCGACACATGGAACAGCCTACAAGACACAACTGTAAAGGGCCAATCTATGGCTTCAATGAAGCAGAAATTGAGAGCTGACCTGTAGTGTGTCAGCTTAATTACCACGTATACCAAGTAAGTATACCAAGTATACCAAAAGTGTTTTATCCTCCGCGACCAGACTACAGGACTGAGGAGATTTAACATTTAGAAGCCCGGGTCACACTCACAGCCCTGTCTGTGCCCCCATGGCCTCCTTTTCTTTCAGCAGAATTTTTATGTGGGTAATCTGTTATCATATATGTAATCTTTACCAATTATGCATTACTGTATATAGTGGCAATATCATATTATGCGTGAATTTTTGTGGGGCACTCACAGCCTCTTCGGAGGGGGGGGGGGCACGTGCCCCCAGGCCCCCCCCCCCTAAGGTCCGGCACTGGATACAGATACTCAACGTATAAAAGAAGGTGAAAAAAGACAACATAATTGACTTATATCCCCATTGCATAGCTTCGCGTGTACAGGTACGTTCAACAAGTGTGTTTTTACGCATATTCGAAAAGTCATGATAGTCGTTGACAAAGCAGAGAAGTGATTATCTAGAATCTCGGACTACACAATAAACATCTAACGACACGCCAGCGAAACGCCATTCGAATTATATAACGATAGTTTTGAGACCGGTTACAAGAATAGTTATTTAGAACAATTGAAAAGCGCCAAAGTATTCCAAATGAAATTGACGTTAACGTCATTGACGTTGTCATGACAGAAGCGTCAGCTCTAACTAGCTTGCAAACAGCGTTTTACATGCTCTGAAAGACTAGTCATTTTATACTTTATTATTAGATTCGAAACTCATCAGAATAAAAAATATAAAAGGTAAATGATTTTTTTCATTTGTAACATAATAAAATAATAGCATGTTTATCTTTGCTTTGATAGAATTCATCCGATTTATTTTGCATTATAAGTGGGTGGGGTTTTGCATTTATTCACAGGAGCTTGAAGTTCGATCCTTAAATCACCCATATAGCCTCAAAACCAAAAGCTCACAATGTCATTACGTAATGACATTATGAGATTTCCGGTTTTAGGGTTTAGAGGCGATCTAAGGATAGAACTTCAAGCTCCTGTGATTTATTGCACGACTCGGAAAGTCCACCGACGCGGGTCGTTTCTACCATTAACGTTTTCTCTTGATTTCATGAATCTATAGGTGACTAGGGCTAGAGTGCACTTCATCGGGTACTTCAGGTTCTGATTAAGTTTTTTGGGCTTATTTGCTGATTTCTGGTTTACCTGGCGCATTATATTTTACAAGGAGTCGATTGGCAGCATCCTAGTGCCTTTCACGGCTAGATTGCACTTTACCGGGCACAACTGTTTTTGACTATGTTTCAAGGGTCGGTTTGCTTCTAAATTATTTCTTGAAACGTTTGATATGGTTGGATATATAACCTGAACGTAATCGAGGGGGTATGGGGGCATAAGCCCCCATTTATCATATGTCACATGAACAGACTGCACCATGGTGCCCGGTAAAGTGCAAGTGTCCCCCTTTCACAGATAAACAACGACAACTACGGTTGCCGCTACGGAATCCTTAACGATCTTGCAAGTGATTCAATAGCCCAACACGAAAAAGAAGCAGGGTGTGTGGGGGCGCAGGCCCATCATTCAACAGCCTGTGACATGTTGCATAAACCTTCATTTAGAACATGAAGCTTTAATCTTACGCCATAAACTGCGCCTGGTATACATGTAGGTCTACCCAAGGTGTGCAAAGTGATGATGGAGACTGGTAACCAGAAGATAATTGTAATGGTTTATCGGCTTTTAGTATAAGAGGTGTTTCATGCTTACTTTAACAACATATTCATTTATCATTATATCTTTAAAATTTGATTTGCATATAATAATCTGATGAGCATGATGAATGATCTCCAGAAATACGTTACCACCATAAAAATATTCCTTAACATTACTTAATTGTTGGTTTGTATAAACCGTTTCAAAGGTGAGACATCAAATTTTAGGAGTTTAAAAATGCTGTCTGAAGCGAAACATTTTGAATCCATCTCGATTTTTTTTCTCTTCAAGAGATGCGTGTCCAATATTATTTATATACCAACTTTTAGCTCGAACTTCTGATAACTAAAAAGTGCATACTCTGGTCACGTGGTATTCTACTTAACAAGAGTCTGCTTACTGTTTTAGGCCGACTTATGAGAATTCGGTACTTAACGCACGTGTTTAAAGCCACTCCTTTAACTTGCATGTGTAGCTATCTAGTAGAGCCAGAGGCCTAAATATTTCCTGAGTATTTGAGCCGCGACATGTGATTTCCAACAATGCGGCATTTTGACAAGTGTAGACTCAGACGAGCCCATGCAGTCTCTATTTAGCTAAGAAACTCCAAATAATGTTCAGTCAGTAGCTTAACAGTCATGGAATATTCAAACGACTAGTAAAGACTCTAATCAGACTGCGCGTTTGCGCAGGCTGATTTGAGGCTTTGCTTGTCGCACATACCACCATGTCGCGGTTCACATACCTGCATCCCAACTTGCGCAGTCTCATCTGAGCCATTGCTGATCGCATATGCAAAAATGCCAAACTCTAATGTGGCTTTTTATTTCAGACACTATGGTGAATTTATCAGACTTGTTCGGTGGAAAGGTCAAGGTCGATGTTGATCCTGGGAAACGGAGTCTTGATGATGAGATTCTTGGTGAATATATGGACCAGGAATGGAGACAGGAGTTCTTGGCCAGTGAGGTATGTTGAATATTAATGAATATATGGACCAGGAATGGAGACAGGGGTTCTTGGCTAGTGTGGTAGGTTGATTCTTGATCAATATAAGGACCAGTAATGGAGACAGGAGTTCTTGGCTAGTGAGGTAGGTTGATTCTTGATGAATATATAGATCAGGAATGGAGGCAGGAGTTCTTGGCTAGTGAGGTTGGTTGATTCTTGATGAATATATGGACCAGGAATGGAGACAGGAGTTCTTGGCTAGTGAGGTAGGTTGATTCCTGCTGAATATATGGATCAGGGGAATGGAGACAGGAGTTCTTGGCTAGTGAGGTTGGTTGATTCTTGGTAAATATATGGACCAGGAATGGAGACAGGAGTTCTTGACTAGTGAGGCAGGTTGAGTCTTAATGAATATATGGACCAGGAATGGAGACAGGAGTTCTTGGCTAGTGAGGTAGGTTGATTCTTGATGAATATATGGACCAGGAATAGAGACAGGAGTTCTTGGATAGTGAGGTAGGTTGATTCCTGCTGAATATATGGACCAGGGGAATGGAGACAGGAGTTCTTGGCTAGTGAGGTAGGTTGATTCTTGATGAATATATGGACAAGGAATGGAGACAGGAGTTCTTGGCTAGTGAGGTAAGTTGATTCCTGATGAATATATGGACCAGGAATGGAGACAGGAGTTCTTGACTAGTGAGGTATGTTGATTCTTGATGAATATATGGACCAGGAATGGAGACAGGAGTTCTTGACTAGTGAGGTAGGTTGATTCTTGAGGAATATATGGATCAGGAATGGAGACAGGAGTTCTTGGCTAGTGAGTCTTAATGAATATATGGACCAGGAATGGATACAAGAGTTCTAGTCTAGTGAGGTAGGTTGATTCTTGGTAAATATATGGATCAGGGGAATGGAGACAGGAGTTCTTGACTAGTGAGGCAGGTTGAGTCTTAATGAATATATGGACCAGGAATGGATACAGGAGTTCTTGGCTAGTGAGGTAGGTTGATTCTTGATGAATATATGGACAAGGAATGGAGACAGGAGTTCTTGGCTAGTGAGGTAGGTTGATTCTTGATGAATATATGGACCAGGAATGGAGACAGGAGTTCTTGACTAGTGAGGTAGGTTGATTCTTGATGAATATATGGATCAGGAATGGAGACAGGAGTTCTTGACTAGTAAGGTAGGTTGATTCTTGGTGAATATATGGACCAGGAATGGAGACAGGAGTTCTTGGCTAGTGAGGTATGTTGATTCTTGATGAATATATGGATCAGGAATGGAGACAGGAGTTCTTGGCTAGTGAGGCAGGTTGATTCTTGATGAATATATGGACCAGGAATGGAGACAGGAGTTCTTGACTAGTGAGGTAGGTTGATTCTTGATGAATATATGGATCAGGAATGGAGACAGGAGTTCTTGGCTAGTGAGTCTTAATGAATATATGGACCAGGAATGGATACAAGAGTTCTAGGCTAGAGAGGTAGGTTGATTCTTGGTAAATATATGGATCAGGGGAATGGAGACAGGAGTTCTTGACTAGTGAGGCAGGTTGAGTCTTAATGAATATATGGACCAGGAATGGATACAGGAGTTCTTGGCTAGTGAGGAAGGTTGATTCTTGATGAATATATGGATCAGGAATGGAGACAGGAGTTCTTGACTAGTGAGGTAGGTTGATTCTTGATGAATATATGGACCAGGAATGGAGACAGGAGTTCTTGGCTAGTGAGGTAGGTTGATTCTTGATGAATATATGGACCAGGAATGGAGACAGGAGTTCTTGCTTAGTGAGGTAGGTTGATTCTTGATGAATATATGGATCAGGAATGGAGACAGGAGTTCTTGGCTAGTGAGGCAGGTTGAGTCTTAATGAATATATGGACCAGGAATGGATACAAGAGTTCTAGGCTAGTGAGGTAGGTTGATTCTTGGTAAATATATGGACCAGGGATGGAGACAAGAGTTCTTGAACTGATTCTTGATGAATATATCAATCGGGAATGGAGACAGAAGTTCTTGGCTAAGGAGGTAAGATGATTCTGTGTGGATATAGGACAAGGAATGGAGACAGGATATCCTGGCTAGTGAGGTAGGCGGATACATATAGTTAATATATGATTCAGGAATATAAGCTAAGGAGGTACAATTTAGTTTATTCTTAGTGTCATGGGCTCCATGCAGTTTTTGTCTAGAGGGGTAGTTACAGGCTTTTATAAGTGAAAACACTTTGGATTTGTTCTGTATCTTCTCTTCATTTGAATAAGGCTGTAAAAGTACATGCCAAATGTCAAGTATTATTGTTTATTTTATCCTTTCTCGCGATTGCAGATAACAACACATTTTGTGATACCTCTCAGGTTTAAATTTGAGATTTCGGATAAGGCTCGATATCTCAAATGAAACCCTTTTGTGAGCAAACACATGAGATTTTGGCACTTTTCTCATCAGCGAGCAGCGAAGGCTCACTGTATATGAACCGGAAATGGAGACAGGAGTTCTTGGTTTGAGGTAGGTTGATTCTTAATGAACATATGAACCAGGAATGGAGACAAGATATCTTGGCTCACAAGGAAAATTGATTCTTGATGAATACAAACTGTATATTAACCTGGAATGGAGACTTCTCTCACACATAAAGTAGGGATGCAAATGACGGCTCAAACCAAACTGATGGCCTCTAGTTCCACTAGATAAATGTGCAGTCATGTGTTGGCCTTTTTAGCGTGAGTCCACCAATTCTGACCAGGGTCAACACTGTTCAGTCTCACAAATTTCTCGTCGGTTTTTGTGTTCACCTGCTGGGAAAGGGCTGGCCTCTTGGCTCTCATTTGTAATGTCTAATTGTGACGTTGTCACTTTCCCATTGGTATCCTGGGTCGGTGTGGTGATTGATTCTATCGATTCCTGATCTTTGCCCTCTTTCTTACTTTGTTGTAGACAGTCACCTGATTTTGTGTTTTTCCAGTGGAAACATTAGACAGATACTGATGTCCTACTTCTTGAACTGAACATTCCATTTTTATGAAACATCTTTTCCCCTCTTTTTATGAAAAACAAAGACACTTGAATGTGTGCAAAAAGAAGGACATTCTATATTTGATCGTGAACCATTTCATTTTTGACTTAAATGTGTTCGTCTGTCTGTGTTTCAGTCTTATCTCAATCCAGCTCCTTGTTCTTCTATCAGTATGTTTGGTGAGTCTCTCTGTCTTTCTTCTTCTTTCCTTCTATCTATTGATAAGTCATTTGGTTGTTAATAAAAAAAAAATCAGTCGACGCAAAAACAGAAAAAAAATAATAAAAAAAAAAAAAAAAAAATAAAACAAACCCTAGCATGCAAAGAGTTAAGGACATACCAAGTCGTACGTACGTAGGTTCTTGCATGCCGTGGATTATGTTTCCAAAGAGGATCTTACATGAGTGTTCATGTTTTATTGAATTTATTGAACGAGTTGTCGAAAAGATATAAAATGCGAGGCTTGCCGAGCATTTTATCCCTTTTTCGCAACGAGTTTAATAAATTCAACAATACAGAAGACGAATGTTATATTCTATTTATCACATGATATCAAAATTAATTAAAAATCGCATTTTGGTGTGAATCTATGGGGTTCTCTTTATTTTAAGAGGGTCCATTTTCATATTATTCATAGTTTCATGGCTTATGCATTTCGATATGGCCACTAGAAATATGACCATGGGCGTAGGGGTAGGTCCATGCGTCTCTACAAACGGCGAAGTAACTGAATTTCATTCAATTTAATATCTTGAAAAGTGGTTCAACTAACAAGGTATCATATTTCCTAAGCATTTTTCATATTCTACCAATATTTTGAACAAAAACTTTTCTTATTTTCCTTCATTCAATCAAAAATATTTTCAAAAGAACAGTCTCAGTAATACAATTCTTTTGTGTACCACAACATATTATTTTTCTTAGCTAGCTCTAGCGTTCACTTGAGAAAAGAGATGAACAATCTCAGAAATCGTCTTCGTGTCTGGAATCATTCATGAAATTTCACCTACAAGTTTAACCCATGAATGTCTGTTGTCATTTTTATGGCAAAAGTGCAGACCCTGATCAGACGCCACAGAATGCGACGTTTGATCAGGATTCCCATTGCTTTTACGGGATTTTTTTTTATCCAAAATGAAATAGAAATGAAAAAAAAAACACACATAAAAAAACACTTGACACCTCTTAAATTGGAAATGGACTATTCTAATTGATACTGATGGGAAATTTATTTCAGCATATATGGGTTAATGGAATATATGTGATGAGCTCATGACAATAATATATATAAAAACTGTTGTCTCATTTCCAGGTGATGGTGCAGCATCTGTAGATCACCGTCCCAACAAGAGAAAAGCTTCTGACGGTCTCTTTGGACATGTCTACCATTTCGTTAGTTTCACTGATGTAGATTACCAGCCTTGTCATGGCGACGCCACCCAAGAGGGAGCTGTTACAACCTCCTCCAAGCGCAGAGCGGTGAACAACGACCACGGTTATTATGCAGTCCCGGTTGAAGTACCGGTTGATCCGTTGCCATCACGTGACCACAGACAGTTGGCTGTCAGACATGCAAGGAGGTCGGTAAAGAGGGCTGTTAGGAGAATGGTAAGTTACTATTTACAAAAGGAACATCATTATTATGGAGTAGCATTTAGTCCGTTGTTATCGCATGGTCACAGAAGATGGTTGCCATAAGTAACTTTATCTGAAATTACCATAGTTACTATGGAAAAGCAATTGACGTGTTTTAATCACGTGGCCATAGAGAGTTGGTTGCCATACATGCACAATAGTAAGTAACTATCTGAAATTACCATAGTTACTATGGAATAGCAATTGGTGTGTTTTAATCACGTGGCCACAGAAGATGGTCGTCATACATGCACAATAGTAAGTAACTATCTGAAATTACCATAGTTACTATGGAGTAGCAATTGGTGTGTTTTAATCACGTGGCCACAAAAGATGGTCGTCATACATGCACAATAGTAAGTAACTTTCTGAAATGAACATAGTTACTATGGAGTAGCACTTGGTCTGTTGTCATCACAGAAGATGGTCGTCATACATGCACAATAGTAAGTAACTCTATCTGAAATAACCATAGTTACTATGGAATAGCAATTGGTGTGTTTTAACTACGTGGCCATAGAAAGTTGGTTGCCATACATGCACAATAGTAAGTAACTATCTGAAATGACCATAGTTACTATAGAGTAGCATTTGGTCTGTTGTCATCACGGGGCCACAGAAGATGGTTGCCATACATGCACAATAGTAAGTAACTCTATCTGCAATGACCATAGTTACTATGGAATAGCAATTGGTGTGTTGTCATCAGGTGGCCACAGAAAGTTGGTTGTCAAACATGTGCAATAGTAACTTACTCTATCTGAAATGAACACAGTTACCATGGAATAGCAGTTTGTCTGTTGTCATCACGTGGCCTTAGAAAGTTGGTTGTCAAACATGCGCAACAGTAAGTAACTCTCTCTCTCTGAAATGACCACAGTTACTATTGGGAAGCAATTGGTCTGTCATCACATGGCCACAGAAAGTTGGTAACAGAAAATAACTCTATCTGAAATGATCACAGTAAGTAACTCTATCTGAAATGATCACAGTTACTATGGAGTAGGACTTGGTCTTGGTCTGTTGTTCATCACTTGGTCACACTTAAGAAGATGGTCGTCAAACATGCACAACAGGAAGTAACTTTCTATTAAAAAATGGGTTAACGTTGGCATAGGTTTTCAAGTGTGTGTTTTCCTAAACGATACCTTGTGGAATGTGCATTTCATGTATTCAAAAATATGACATTGACTCGACCCATTTTTGAAAACAAATAAATTACATAATAGCTTTTATATAAATTGAATATGTTCCAGAAGACTGGCTCACGTCGTCAAACTTATTAATTAATCTTTCGTTGATTCCTCATTCTATTGATGGCTGAGTTTGACAAAGAGCTGAAATAAAAAACAACTCTGAAAGGAAAACAATGTTTGGATTGGTTTCTTGGTCAGTTATAAATATATGAACATACGACGGGGAGCCAGTCTAATGTTCCATCACAAATGCATCTTGGTAATGGATGACGTTAAAAATCCTGCAATATAAATTTTGTGTCATCAGTTAAGTCGCTTTTCATAGGATGCTGTGCGCTCTTATTGCAGCTTTGGTCAATCAAGATAGTGCAAAGATGTTAACGGAAAACAAGTGATGTATTTATTTAAATGTATTCATATTATCCGTTTGATCACAAATAAAATTTTACGTCTCCTTTGCAATGTCACCGTAAAACTTAATTTGCGACCGTAGATACGAGGATATGCTGCCTAAAATGAAAATGACATGTTTCTAAGAAATGTACATAGGAAAACTAATAATCAGTCCTCCAGATAAGACAGCATAATTGAAAGTTATTTTCTTCCCATTTCTCAACCAAAATATATGTTGTGAGAACCGTCTCAATCAGACTGCTCTTTTAAACCCCAAAACATATTACAACTAATATATAATACAACTATATAGGAATATAGGAAAACATTAACATTTTAGCTCATTAATCTAATGGTAATACTATTTTTCTTTATTGTTTTCAGAACTCGAAGCCCATCAGGAGAGTGCTGTGAACTTCAAACCTTATTCACTGTTATTAGAAGATATTTTATGAAGTGTAACCGGATTCTCATATAGACTTGATGTGCTACTTCAGTCAATTGTTACCCTCAATTTTTATTGATTACATGAATTAATTTTGCATGCGCAATTTGCTGATATTTTGTTTTTGAATATCAGAACGTTTTTTTTTGTTAAAAAACAAATAGACCCCAACCTTTTAACTAAAGACCCAAGCCAGCAAGGACTCTAAATAATCAGATTTGGCGAGTGTCCAGGTTACTCTGTGCCATAGCTGGGTACAAAGTCAAACATGCACATGTTCATTTTATAGGCACGAGATATCGGTACTTATCACATATGCGCAAAAGCTTCCTTTAAAATGTCCATGTTGGCGCAGTTTCTAGCGAGGCTAGAGGTCTAAAGTTTACTCTGAATCCTCATCTATAGCCATACTTTGTGTTTGAGAGTAGCGAAGGCTCTGGCGTGTCTGCGTATTTACGCAGACTCGCCTGAGCCTTCGTTGCTCTACGATAGGTACCGAATTCTCATGTACAAGCCTAATCTGATCATTTACCAGTTTGAGCCATATATTAGGGGTCTTTAAAGAACATATTAAGAGCTTTCACAGGAGGGCGCTTACAGAGTGTTAAACCACCATTTTTGTACATGCCTATGTATCTATACAGTGGGGTTAAGTGTTTCGTGTTTGATCTGGTCCCGAGGTTATAAAACTTTTTTCGCACTTAACTTGACTAAGCATGAAATTTCAACTACATGAACTCATAAAACATAAATTGCTGGAAAATAAAGACACTTGTTGCTTTCAAGCTCTTAGATGTGGTATTTATCATGCTGATAAATGTTAAAACGCCAACGTTTTGTTGGCGTTTTAACATTTATGAGCATGATATATTTGATGCTCAGAAGAGTTGTGCATGAAAAAAAAAATTACAACCTTGTGGTCTGAACCATCATCTACCTCCGTACTTATTATGTGCAAGCAGTGAAGGTTCTGGCGAGACTGTGCTGGCGTGCAGACTCGGCTGAGCCATCGTTGGTTGCACGTGTTAATTACCAAAATACCTCTTGTGCTGGCTCATATTTAAACTGACAAAACGCCTTGACCGGCCCTGCTCGGATGTGTAGTCTCATCCTGAGCTTTGTTGACATGAATGACATTAAGACCATTTCCCTTGTAAATATATTTTCTCTGTCATTATGTAATTATGAGACAATAAATAATCATTTTAATGCAATTTTTGTTGAAATTTATAAAACATATACACTAGCATAGTTTGGAAACAAAAGACATACAGTAAAACCTGTGTCAAACGGCCACTCAAAAATAGACCTAACAAATGTCTTGATGACAACTGGTAGCTTAATAAAGGTCAAAAGTATTGCAGAATGCTACCCTTTGGAGCATTCTGCAATACTTTTGACCTGCATTAAGCAATAATCGGTCTTGAAAGCAATTTTTCGGTCTTTTTGAGAGTGGCCGTTTTACACAGGTTTTACTGTACATTATACAGCCACAGACATATCATATGTACACACATTTTCTTATATATTATAAATGCTAACATTATGTTGAAGTTGTTGTCAGTATTCATTCAAGTTTTGATAGCCAAGGACAATTCAATTTACCTGCCTGTGACGTCTGCTGATAACCTTTGCAAACAGCTTGGACCCAGATCAGGCCCGACATAACGCCAGGCCATGTTTGACACTCTGTTGATGTTCCTGAAATGATTTTTTTTTTAAAAAGCTTAATCTTGAAGAAAAAAAACAGCAGGGGTACCAAACAGGCAAAGAGGTAATTCAGCAATCTCCCATATTATACCGTATGGCTCTAGGAAAGAACAGAGCTCTTGAGACTAGGAAATGCCACAATCACAGACCACAGACCAACCCACGGCACCAAGAGGAATAGACACGAAACAACAATAGACACATGACAGCAATAACACAGGCAACTCTCTCTTCTTCAGTGAGATGATTGCAAAACTAAAAAAAATGACACAAAGTACTGTATTACAAAACAAGGACTAAACACAAATCCCCCACAAAAAATGGGAGCAACACTAAACAATGAATCAACAACAATAGAACCACCGCCTTAGAAGGGACACTTGGGGCTTTAATTATTTTACTGGCCAAATCTTCGCCATATATTTAGATTTAGCTCCTGTTGTTAAAACACAAACTTGTTTAGTTCGGTTTGTGTATTGTTGAAGTCACTAACATTAGAACATACTCTCGCAAAGCGAATCAGCTGTGAAAGATATACACCATAAGAAGGGGAGCGAGAACATATTCAACCAGAAACGGGATAAATATTTCAAAATTAAAATTACTTCTTTTATCGTAAACTTTAGATGAAACTATGCCATTAATTATGGACGTCCAAATTCAGTACCCAAAAAGTTTTCTTTATTTAACGGAAGTTTTGTGGGATATATGTCATATATCTGACTTAACCGTTTGTTCAATAAGGCCAATGATTATCAATATTCAGTAGGCCATCTGGATATCTTGATGTAGAGTTGAACGCTTCAATAACATCAGCTTGATTATTGTCAGATAGAGACAACATAAAGTTTCTCTCATAATAAAAACAACAACAACAAAACAAAAACCAAAACAACAACAAAATATCTGCAACAAGAGGAGCATAATAAGTGCTCATTGGGCCATTTGAATACCTGCTACAATGTGTCTATACAATTTAGAGCCAAATCTAATAAATATATTGTCCAAAAGATAGGAGCGTCACAACAAACTTTCTGACATGACCACAAATTATCATTTTTAGTTGTTCAGAAGTGAAAAAACGCTTCTCATTAAAAGCCAAAATAAAGCATATGGTCTATCTCAGGACAGATAAAGATCCTCATATTCTACGACATCATCTTGGAAAACAGACTGAAATGCGTTTTAAAGCTCCCCGGGGGGGGGGGGTCTGTGCTCCTTTGATCCCTGAAAATGCATTGATCTCCCATAATCTCTGATAGAAAATTCCTCAGCTCCCTGAAAGTATTTTTCCTTTGCTCCCCAAATTATTTTTCTTTCCAAAGGATTAAATTCACATACTTAAAAACTATGAAGCTATACACGAGCGGATGACAAAATGCAAGTAAAGATAGGGCTTAGCCACGGAATACACGATATATAACTATTTTAATGAAATGCATGATATTATATAGCTCAAAATATGAGGCAATCCTTTAAATTCTGTTGCTGTACCTGGTAGAGTTGGTATGGAGGAATGCTCTCTAGATTTGATTTTTATTAGGGGCAGCTAGACCGTTTGGCTTTCTGGTGGAGGAGGGGGGCTGTTTTTTCCAACAGATGAAACTAGATTTCTTAGATAAAGCATTTTGCAATCAAGAAAGTGCAATAACTGCTATTAGGCCCTATACATAAGTTTAAATTCATTTCAACATGTAATGATATATCTGATCAACATTCATCAATGTTTTAATAAAAACCGTCTAATTACTAGTAGTTAGCCCTGTTATGATATTGATTCACTTGTGCGAAGGGGTCTGGGGCATGCCCCCCCACCCGGAAAAAATGATAAAAATGGTGCAATCTGGTGCATTCTGAGTGTTCCAAAGTATGTTACTATCAACCTAAAAATAAACAATTTTTAGGATAGTTGATTTTTAGGATAATAAATCAACAACCCCAAATGTTGTGCCATATTTTTTTCCAAGATCAATCCAGATGCGCTCGTTAGCACAAAATTAAATACATTCATATTTTACAAGAGGATCTGGGGCAATAGCCCCAAGAAGCCAGAAAAAAAATTAATGGAGGTTTTTCCTATTTACATCAAACATTACATACCAGGCGCGTAGGTAGCCCTGTAATGATGTAGATTCAGATTCGTGCTAGGGGGGGGGGGGGGTCCGGGGCATGCTCCGTCGGAAAAGTTGTATTAAAATGGTGCAATCTGGCGCATTCTGAGTGTTCCAAAATACGTTTTAATGCATTATTCTAAGGGAGCACAGACCCCCCTGGGGGCCTCATTGTCCATACATGGACGTGCGCAGTTCCAGAGGGGGAACAGGGTGATCCCGACCCTCCCATAACCCTGAAAAATCACAAAACTATAGGTTTTTTTTTAGCAATACTGGTCCGGATCCCCTGAAAAATCACAAAGCTGCAAAGCCAGCATTCAGTGTTGGGCCATCATTGTCCCGCCAGACTTAGAGGACCCTGCCCATCGACACATTATCGCCAAAGCTGGCACAGTTCGCACGCAAACACTTGAGATTTGGTTTCTTAGCACATTGCGGGCAACCAGGGCCTTGTAGGCATTGTAAGTCCGGACCCAGGGCTCAGGCGAGCCGCTGTGCAAATTCACAAGACTTGACAAAGCCTTCGCTGCTCGCATGTTATGGCGCATATGCGATTAGTAGGCCTACGAGATTCTCTTTTGCTGGCCAAAAATCTAATGTGCTGACCCAAATGAAGGTTCAGAACTGAACCATATCCACACAAGATGGCTGTTCATATGCTTTTAAAGAGAATAAAATCTACCGTAATTCATAGACCTTAATGAACGCTTGAAATAGAGTACGATATTTTGAACAAACGAATGCCGCCAAAGCGTTCCGAATAAAGTCGACGTTAACGTCATTAACGTTGTCATGGTAGTTGCTTTAGCTCAAACTGGCTTGTAGACAGCGTTTTCATTGCTCTGAAAGGTTTGTCATTTTATACTTCCTAACTGAACTGAATTACACAAAAAAATTGACACTATACTTAAGTTAAATTTATTGTTCTTTCGCTACGTATATTTAACGTTTTCTTAGACAAAATTCAGTATTTTATTCCGATACATTTGTGGGTGGGAAATTGCCAAATAGGGCGAGTTGGTATTGATGAAGCATCTCGTGGTTAATGGGGTGGGGGCTAATGTAGTAGGGATAGATAGGTATATAACACACTTCTACTGCCTTGCGGTAGAAGCCGGCTTTTACAGCGACGTGGTAGAGTGTTTGCCTCTAGATCCTGCGGCCCAGGTTCGATTCCCACCTCGGGCGGTTGGGATTTTTCTGCACCCTGTGACACTAATACCATTATACTCACTCGAATTGCGTTTGGCTATATGTCTCCATAAATAAATAAATAAATAAATAAATAAGGCAAATATCAAGAACCGTCACAACCAAGCACCACAACCGACCCAGGACACCATATAAAAAGGAGATAAAACAAAAAAGGACTCTCATACAACTGAATACCGGAGCAAAAGAAATCCAACAGTTAAACCCCGGTGGACCAAACCACAGACAAAACGTCAGGCCGAACCCTCTCATCTATAGATAAGTTCGGAACCGTTATAGAGTCGTTCGATCCGCCGGCGTGCAATTAAAGAGGAAAGCAAATTTGGTAACCGTGATTGGGTTGGGTTGCAGTCTGTTGCAATACATTAATGTAATATAACTAATCTTTTGATAATGAAGAATTATTTCAATAAACTGCGCTGAAAAATCATTAGAGCCACCAATGATCTTTTATTTATACACCAAGTCGTCATAAAACTCGGGATTTGAACTGAGTCCCTTGCGCAAGAGAGATTTAAGTCCGACATTTAACAAAGTATCGGCGATACAATTTAGAATTTTTTTTTGACCTCTCATGTTTGTTATTTGGGCGAGTACATCATGTATTGGTACTTATCACAGTGGTGACCAGTTAAGACTGAGGCGAGCCTGTGCATCTGACCAATCTTGCGAGAGCTTTTGCTGCGCGCATAATCAAAGTATGGAAGTAGAGAAAGGCTTAGTCTAAAATGTGTGGCGGAGTGCGGCAGTGACTCAGTTGGTAGAGTGCAAGACTCGGGATCGAAGGGTTTCTAGTTCGAGACTCGCCGGAAAGTCTGGTACGGCTTTGAGCAAGTCACTTTATCCGCTGTTTAGTGCTGGTTCAACCCAGGAAGACAGGAATCGTCCTGACATGACTGAAAATTGTTGACTTGGGCGTTAAGCAACAACACAAACAAACTTAAATTTGGGCCTTTTACTCCTCTGGATACGTCAGCATAGGCACTAGTTTAAAGTAGGGTTTTGAGCATATGCTATAGGTACCAAAATCTTATGTGCTGGCTTATTTGATCAACTTTAACCATTGCTAAGGATTTCATGCTATCACACTCAGAATGTCCATCACTCGATAGAGTTTTGTCTATTCAAAGTGCAAAATGGGTCAGTGCAATAAATTTCAGTACTGATCGCAAATGTGCTCTAATAATGAGCCGCGACATGTGGTTTCCAACAATGTGGCATTTTGGCATGAATAGATTCAGACAAGCCTGTGCAGCCTTCTCTTTAGCTTAGAAATTCCAAATGCTGTACTGTCACAGAATATTCTAGCGACCAGCAAAGCCTCTGGATCAGAATGCGCGTATGCGCAGGCTGATCTGAGGCTTTACCGGTCGTACATACCACAATGTTGGACATCTCATGTCGCGGCTCAAATACCCATGCTAATGTATCCAGCAAAGCTAGGTCTAAGTTTTGGTCTGAGCTTTCATCTACATGCATTCTTTGGCTTGTATGTCTGAATACAAGCTGGTTCATGACAAAAGACCAATGGCTTGTTGCTCTGTCTGTTTCGATTTCTGTCTATTCCGAGCAAGCGCGCTGGTTTTCCTTTCTCTGGGCTCTCAGGCTTCTTTCCACAACGTAAAAACAGACTGACTGTTACGCTTGCATGAGCATTTCCTGTGGTTAGGAAATTCACAGTTTTTGGGGGGGAATTTTTATTTTGACCGTTCGATGGACTCAGGTGTCTGGTGCATGACCAGTTGTAGTAATCTCTCGCCTCCCATTATCGGCTTGCGGGTGTTGAGCCTCTGTAGGATTGACCCCACATACAACAACGACAATAACATGGGACTTTTCACAGGGTTAGTAACCCGCAGCAGGCTTAGAGGATCCTGCCCGTCAAAACAGTCTCGCCAGAGCTGACACAGTTCACTCGCATGTGTAAATAACCCAGACCTTGAGATTTTGGTTCTTATCGCATTGCCGAGCAATGAAGGCTCATGCACACATGTGCAAATACACAGACTAGCCAAAGCCTTCGCTGCTCGCATGTTATTCCGCATATATGATAAGTACCAAAATATATTGTGCTGTTCCAAAATCTAATGTACTGGTCCAAATGGAGGTTCAGACCTGAACTGAACCATATCAACACAAGATGGCTGCACATGTACTTTTAAAAAGAATAAGATCTACCGTAATTCCACGGCTCAAATAATCCTCAATCGTCACATTTTGAACAAATGAAGGCCGCCAAAGCGTTCCAAAAAAGTCGACGTTAACGTCATTAACGTTGTCATGGTAGTAGCTTTAGCTCAAACTAACTTGCAGACAGCGTTTTCATTGCTCTGAAAGGTTTGTCATTTTATACTACCTAATTGAACTGAATTGCACCAAATTTTTACATAAACGAAGTTTAAATTTATTGTTCTTTCACAACGTATCTTATTTACAACATATTTGACGTTTTCTTAAACAAAAATCAGTATTTCATTCCGAGACATTAGTGGGTGGGGAATTGCCAAATAGGGTGATTTATTTAGTATTGATGTTAATGAGGTGGGAGCTAACACCACACTTACTTTTGTACTAAATTGCACAGCTACGTCCATACTTTGTATATGCAAGCATTGAAGGCTCAGGCTAGTCTGATCATGGGTGCAGACTGCTTACTTATGCGATAAATAAGTACCAAAATCTCATGCACTGGTCAAAATGCTTCACAGATGTTCGAGATAGCAGAAGAAGAAAACGTATTTGAGAGGAATGATAGATTTAGTTAAAAAAACACCCACCAATATTAATAATAATAAAAAACATCTATATGAATAAAATCATATCTCATCAGACTAAAATAAGTCTACTGACCGACAGGCAACTCGCAAATCAGCATAGGCTCTTCTTAGACACCGCTGTTCGCATGCGGTTTAGTAACAAACTGTCATGTTTTTAATTTTCTTGTTTTTAAGTCAAAAAATAGATTGGATTGCTTTTGTACCCGTGGTGCGCTGGGGGAATAAAACACATCAAGCTGTAGTAGCTAAAGTCATTTTAACATAAACAGTTAGAGGAACGAGATATTAAAGAAGAGCTTAATTGGACCCATGTACATGCAAACATTGCAGATGAGCTTGCAAAGTCAGCAGCAGATGAAGTAGACGAGCAGCCAGAGCCACTATCTTAGATATCAGAAATGTGTAAAATTGAAAGTCAAAACAGATGTGACGTAGGAACTACCCAGATAAGAGGGCGTAACAGAAAATTGTTTTCTTATTTCCCAACCAAAACATATGTTGTGAGTACTCAAAAGAGCCGTCTCAATGAGATAGTTCACAACAACAGCCAGCGCATTTAACCATCCATACAGAAATACAAAAAAAAATCAAAGAAATAAATGTATAAACAAACAGGCTATAGTAATCTAAATAAATATCTTGGCCAAATTGGTCTACAAGAATCCCGGACAAACTAAATTTTCAAACACTTCCCAGGAATGCCAGCAGTTTGAAAACATTAGAGAAAGCTTACGCATTGACTCTGCCCACTGGAGAATTTTCCCATTTTTTGTTGTCTGCTGATTTTTTTTCTTCAAAATTAACTTTTTCGAAAAATTCTGTCAGGAATACGATAAGAGTGTCAAACAGTTTGGATCCTGATCAGATCCGACGTTTTGTTGGACCTGATCTGGGTCCAAACTGTTTGCAAACCTTATCAGCAGACGACACTATGAAATAAAGAGTTAATCTTATTCAACATACTGGTATCAGCCACCTCACAACAGACCTGGCCCTCTAAGTCATAAAACTTTTTTCATTCTCAACTCAACTGAGCATGGCATTTATAATGCTCATAAATGTTAAAATGGCAACGACTGTTGGCATTTTAACATTTATTAGCATGATAAATGCAACATTTGAGAGTTTGAACGCAAGAAATGTCTTTATTTTTCAGCATTTTAGTTTTATGAGCAATTGAAATTTCATGCTCAGTAGAGTTGAGCATGATTTTTTTTTACAACCTCAGGTCCTGTTTCTGGAAGTTAATGATATAGACCCTTATGAAGAAGACAGAGAGGCCATCAACACCATCTCTGAGGAGTTTATTATGGAAACAAAACAGATAAATATGTAACTGCTTGCTATGCTCAGTATTAATGTATTAACCCTCTATATACTGGAAACCCCTAAACGGGTACTTTGGCAAAAAGTGAAGACCCAGATAAAATGCAGCATAAAGCTGCACTTCATCAGGGTCTGCACTGTTTGCAAAGATCAAAGCAACCCTCAGGAATAGAAAAAAAAACATCATAATTTTGAAAATTCTACCCGTGAGACATTTAAGTACACGATAGGCAGTCCCATACTTATTGTATCAATATGTATGGGAAAATCCACCAGAATACATTTAAGGGTTAATGTTGTTGATTAAATACGTTTTTTCCTCTGTTAGGATCACGCCGTCCTCTTTGTCACTGGCATTATAGATCATATCTCGCCCCCCCTCCCACATGTAGCGAGTCTGTCCAAGGAGCTTTATTTTGTTTAGGCAAGCACCTAATGCTCTGACAAGCCTAATCAGACGCGGCGTCTACCACGACGTGTCCCGGATGTGGCTTGGGAACAAAATTACGTTAACACAATTTCGTGGTAGTTCCTAGGTTTACCACCCGTGTAACGGTTAGTTATTTTATACTTTGTCATTAAGATCGACCTTCATCAGAATAGGAAATATAAAAGGTAAATGATTTTTTTCGTTTGTTGCATTACAACTATAGCATGTTTTATCTTAACTTTGATAGAATTCATCCGATTTATTTTACATTATAAGTGGGTGGGGTTTTGCATTTATTGCACGACTTGGTAAGTCGACTGACGCGGGTGACGTATTTTATGTAGTTTCTTATCAGTAGATCCGAAACATCGGTGCAGCATGACTTACAAGTGATTGAATAGTTGAATCGTCGTTGAAGAGTCCTGCACGAAATATGGGTTGTGGGGGCACAGCCCCCATCATTCAACAACCAGAACATTATGATTTAGTCTTACGCCATAAACTGCGCCCGGTAAACCAGATAGAAGTGCGCCTATACTAGAGATGATCCATCACTAGAGAGACCAATTTTGTCAGACATATATTTAACGATTTTTGGTCTGATTTGCTTAAATTAGGCTGGTCTACCGGGCGCATTCTATTCTATTTGTTGTTTGCGGTTGACTTCATATTGCTACGACCTACACTTGAGCCCAACACGAAAAAGAAGCAGAGTAGAGGGTGTGGGGCTTGATTATTTAATAACCAGATCATTAAACCTTAATTTTACGACATAAACTGCGCATGGTCGAAGCCTACCCGAGGTGTGCAAAGTCCCCCCCCCCCCCCCCCATTTTTTACAAGTGATGATGGAGACTGGTTACCAGTAGATAATTGTAATGGTTTGTCAGCTTTTAATATAAGAGGTGTTTCAAGTGTTTTTGAACATATTTGAAATTGCCTTACCTATTCATTTATCATTGTTGTTTTTTTAATTTGTATATCTGTTAGTCTGATGAGCATGATGAGTGATCTCCAGAAATACGTAACCACCATGAAATATTTCTTAACATTATGTATAATAGTTTTCAAAGACGAGACATCAAATTTCAAGAGTTTAAAATGCTGTCTGAAACGAAATAGTTTGAATCCTTCTCGATTTTTTTTTCAAGAGGTGTGTGTTTAAATACCAACCTTTTGCTCGAACTTCTGATAACTTAAAGTGCAAACTCTGGTCACGTAGTATTCAAGTTAACAAGAGTCTGCTTACTGTTTGCTATTATTCCGTGTGGGCCAACTTATGAGAATTCGGTACTTAACGCATGTGCTTAAAGTTACTCCTTTATTTGGTACAAAACGCATGTGCTTAAAGTCACTCCTTTATTTGGTACTTAACGCATGTGCTTAAAGTCACTCCTTTGTTTGGGACTTAACGCATGCGCTTAAAGTCACTCCTTTATTTGGTACTTAACGCATGTGCTTAAAGTCACTCCTTTGTTTGGGACTTAACGCATGCGCTTAAAGTCACTCCTTTATTTGGTACTTAACGCATGTCCTTACAGTCACTCCTTTATTAACTTGCTTGTGTAGCTATCTAGTAGAGCCAGAGGCCTAAAACATTCCCTGAGCATTGGAGCCGCGACATGTGATTTCCAACAATGCGGCATTTTTACAAGTGTAGACTCAAACGAGCCTATGCAGCCTCTTTTAGGCTTAGAAACTCCAAATGATGTTCAGTCAGAAGCTTAACAGTCATATGATATTCAAACGACTAGCAAAGACTCTGATCAGACTGCGCGTATGCGCAAGCTGATCTGAGGCTTTGCTGGTCGCACAGACCACATTGTTGGAAATCTCATGTCGCGACTCATTTATCTGCGTCCCTACTTTGTGTGGGTGATCAGCAGAGGCTCTTACGATACTGGGCATATGCGTAGGCTCGTCTGAGCCTTTGCTGCCCGCATATGTGATAACTGCCAAACTCTAATGTGGCTTTTTATTTCAGACACTATGGTGAATTTATCAGACTTGTTCGGTGGAAAGGTCAAGGTCGATGTTGATCCAGGGAAACGGAGTCTTGATGATGAGATTCTTGATGAATATATGGATCAGGAATGGAGACAGGAGTTCCTGGCTAGTGAGGTATGTTGATTATTAATGAATATATGGACCAGGAATGGAGACAGGGGTTCTTGGCTAGTGAGATAGGTTGATTCTTAATGAATATATGGAACAGGAATAGAGACAGGAGTTCTTGGCTAGAGAGGTAGGTTGATTCTTAATGAATATATGGAACAGGAATAGAGACAGGAGTTCTTGGCTAGTGAGATAGGTTGATTCTTGATGAATATATGGAACAGGAATAGAGACAGGAGTTCTTGGCTAGTGAGATAGGTTGATTCTTGATGAATATATGGAACAGGAATAGAGACAGGAGTTCTTGGCTAGTGAGATAGGTTGATTCTTGATGAATATATGGAACAGGAATAGAGACAGGAGTTCTTGGCTAGAGAGATAGGTTGATTCTTAATGAATATATGGAACAGGAATAGAGACAGGAGTTCTTGGCTAGTGAGGTAGGTTGATTCTTGATGAATATATGGAACAGGAATAGAGACAGGAGTTCTTGGCTAGAGAGGTAGGTTGATTCTTGATGAATATATGGAACAGGAATGGAGACAGGAGTTCTTGGCTAGGTTGGTAGGTTGATTCTTAATGAATATATGGAACAGGAATAGAGACAGGAGTTCTTGGCTAGAGAGGTAGGTTGATTCTTGATGAATATATGGAACAGGAATAGAGACAGGAGTTCTTTGCTAGAGAGGTAGGTTGATTCTTGATGAATATATGGAACAGGAATGGAGACAGGAGTTCTTGGCTAGGTCGGTAGGTTGATTCTTAATGAATATATGGAACAGGAAAAGAGACAGGAGTTCTTGGCTAGAGAGGTAGTTTGATTCTTAATGAATATATGGACTAGGAATGGAGACAGGAGTTCTTGGCAATTGAGGTAGGTTGATTCTTAAAGAATATATGGAACAGGAATAGAGACAGGAGTTCTTGGCTAGAGAGGTAGGTTGATTCTTAATGAATATATGGAACAGGAATAGAGACAGGAGTTCTTGGCTAGAGAGGTAGGTTGATTCTTGATGAATATATGGAACAGGAATAGAGACAGGAGTTCTTGGCAATTGAGGTAGGTTGATTCTTAATGAATATGTGGACAAGGAATGGAGACAGGAGTTCTTGGCTAGGTTGGTAGGTTGATTCTTAATGAATATATGGAACAGGAATAGAGACAGGAGTTCTTGGCTAGAGAGGTAGGTTGATTCTTAATGAATATATGGACTAGGAATGGAGACAGGAGTTCTTGGCAATTGAGGTAGGTTGATTCTTAATGAATATATGGAACAGGAATAGAGACAGGAGTTCTTGGCTAGAGAGGTAGGTTGATTCTTAATGAATATATGGACTAGGAATGGAGACAGGAGTTCTTGGCTAGTGAGATAGGTTGATTCTTGATGAATATATGGAACTGGAATAGAGACAGGAGTTCTTGGCAATTGAGGTAGGTTGATTCTTAATGAATATGTGGACCAGGAATGGAGACAGGAGTTCTTGGCTAGTGAGATAGGTTGATTCTTGATGAATATATGGAACAGGAATAGAGACAGGAGTTCTTGGCAATTGAGGTAGGTTGATTCTTAATGAATATGTGGACCAGGAATAGAGACAGGGGTTCTTGGCTAGTGAGATAGGTTGATTCTTAATGAATATATGGAACAGGAATAGAGACAGGAGTTCTTGGCTAGAGATGTAGGTTGATTCTTAATGAATATATGGAACAGGAATAGAGACAGGAGTTCTTGGCTAGAGAGGTAGGTTGATTCTTAATGAATATATGGAACAGGAATAGAGACAGGAGTTCTTTGCTAGAGAGGTAGGTTGATTCTTAATGAATATATGGACCAGGAATAGAGACAGGAGTTCTTGGCTAGAGAGGTAGGTTGATTCTTAATGAATATATGGAACAGGAATAGAGACAGGAGTTCTTGGCTAGAGAGGTAGGTTGATTCTTAATGAATATATGGAACAGGAATAGAGACAGGAGTTCTTGGGTAGTGAGATAGGTTGATTCTTAATGAATATATGGAACAGGAATAGAGACAGGAGTTCTTGGCTAGAGAGGTAGGTTGATTCTTAATGAATATATGGAACAGGAATAGAGACAGGAGTTCTTGGCTAGAGAGGTAGGTTGATTCTTAATGAATATATGGAACAGGAATAGAGACAGGAGTTCTTGGCTAGTGAGATAGGTTGATTCTTGATGAATATATGGAACAGGAATAGAGACAGGAGTTCTTGGCTAGAGAGGTAGGTTGATTCTTAATGAATATATGGACCAGGAATAGAGACAGGAGTTCTTTGCTAGAGAGGTAGGTTGATTCTTAATGAATATATGGACCAGGAATAGAGACAGGAGTTCTTGGCTAGAGAGGTAGGTTGATTCTTAATGAATATATGGAACAGGAATAGAGACAGGAGTTCTTGGCTAGAGAGGTAGGTTGATTCTTAATGAATATATGGAACAGGAATAGAGACAGGAGTTCTTGGGTAGTGAGATAGGTTGATTCTTAATGAATATATGGAACAGGAATAGAGACAGGAGTTCTTGGCTAGAGAGGTAGGTTGATTCTTAATGAATATATGGAACAGGAATAGAGACAGGAGTTCTTGGCTAGAGAGGTAGGTTGATTCTTAATGAATATATGGAACAGGAATAGAGACAGGAGTTCTTGGCTAGTGAGATAGGTTGATTCTTGATGAATATATGGAACAGGAATAGAGACAGGAGTTCTTGGCTAGTGAGATAGGTTGATTCTTAATGAATATATGGAACAGGAATAGAGACAGGAGTTCTTGGCTAGTGAGATAGGTTGATTCTTGATGAATATATGGAACAGGAATAGAGACAGGAGTTCTTGGCTAGTGAGATAGGTTGATTCTTGATGAATATATGGAACAGGAATAGAGACAGGAGTTCTTGGCTAGTGAGATAGGTTGATTCTTAATGAATATATTGAACAGGAATAGAGACAGGAGTTCTTGGCTAGAGAGGTAGGTTGATTCTTGATGAATATATGGAACAGGAATAGAGACAGGAGTTCTTGGCTAGTGAGGTAGGTTGATTCTTAATGAATATATGGACTAGGAATGGAGACAGGAGTTCTTGGCAATTGAGGTAGGTTGATTCTTAATGAATATGTGGACCAGGAATGGAGACAGGAGTTCTTGGCTAGGTTGGTAGGTTGATTCTTGATGAATATATGGACCAGGAATGGAGACAGGAGTTCTTGGCTAGTGAGATAGGTTGATTCTTAATCAATATGTGGACCAGGAATGGAGACAGTAGTTCTTGGCTAGGTTGGTAGGTTGATTCTTGATGAATATATGGACCAGGAATGGAGACAGGAGTTCTTGGCTAGTGAGATAGGTTGATTCTTGATGAATATATGGAACAGGAATAGAGACAGGAGTTCTTGGCTAGAGAGGTAGGTTGATTCTTAATGAATATATGGACTAGGAATGGAGACAGGAGTTCTTGGCTAGTGAGATAGGTTGATTCTTGATGAATATATGGAACAGGAATAGAGACAGGAGTTCTTGGCAATTGAGGTAGGTTGATTCTTAATGAATATGTGGACCAGGAATGGAGACAGGAGTTCTTGGCTAGTGAGATAGGTTGATTCTTGATGAATATATGGACCAGGAATGAAGACAGGGGTTCTTGGCTAGTGAGATAGGTTGATTCTTGATGAATATATGGAACAGGAATAGAGACAGGAGTTCTTGGCTAGAGAGGTAGGTTGATTCTTAATGAATATATGGACTAGGAATGGAGACAGGAGTTCTTGGCAATTGAGGTAGGTTGATTCTTAATGAATATGTGGACCAGGAATGGAGACAGGAGTTCTTGGCTAGGTTGGTAGGTTGATTCTTGATGAATATATGGACCAGGAATGGAGACAGGAGTTCTTGGCTAGTGAGGTAGGTTGATTCTTTATGAATATATTAGACCAAGAATGGAGACAGGAGTTCTTGGCTAGTGAGGTAGGTTGATTCTTGATGAATACATGGACCAGGAATGGTGACATGAGTTCTTGGCTAGTGAGGTAGGTTGATTTGACAGGAGTCTTGGCGAGTGAAGTAGGATGATTCGACAGTAATCTTGGCTAGTGCGGTAAGTTGCTTCGACAGGAGTCTTGGCGAGTGAGGCAGAATAATTGGACAGTAGTCTTGGCGAGTGAGGTAGGTTGATTCGACAGGATTCTTGGCGAGTGAGGTAGTTTGATTCGACAGGAGTCTTGGTGAGTGGGGTAGATTGAATCGACAGGAGTCTTCTTGGCTAGTGATGTAGATTGATTCTTAGTGGATATATGAAACAGGCATGAAGACAGGAGTTCCTGGCTAGTGTGGTAGGTGGATTCTTGATGAATATATGGACCAGGAATTGAGACATGAATTTTGGCTAGTGTGGTAGGTTGATTTTTGATAAATATATGGATCAGAAATAGAGACAAAATTTCCTTGCTAGTCAGGTGTGTTTGTTATTGATGAAAAGATAGGTAGGCTGATACATATAGTGAATATATGACTCAGGAGTCTAAGCTCGGGAGGTACACTTTATTTTATTCGTTGTAAATATATTGTCAAGACCTTGAGGCAGTTTTTGTCTGGAGGGGTAGTGACGAGCTTTTTTAATGAAACTAATGTGGATCCATTTAGTTTGTCAAAAATGACATAATTCATCACCATTTTCCTGTATCTTCTCTACATTTGTATAAGGCTATAAAAGTACATACAAATGTCAAGTATTATTGTATCTTTTACCCAGAAAACGGCGCAATTTGTGATACCTCTTATAAATGTTTGAATTTTGGAAATCGTCAGAGCCTTCGCTTCTCGCACACATAGAGCAGGGATGTTAATGAAGGCTCAGACCAAGCTGTTGGCCTCTAGTCCCTCTAAATAGCTGTGCATTGATGTTTTGACATTTTAGCGTGAGTCTACCAATTCTGACCAGGTACAACACTGTTCAATCTCGACAAATTTCTCGTCGGATTTTGTAATCTTCGGTGTTTTTGTTGTACATGATTTAGCTGTATGTCACGTGATTTTGTGTTTTTTTTCAGTACATGTACTGATGTCTTACTTTTTGAACTGAACATTCCATTTTATGAAACATCTTTTCCCCTCTTTTTATGAAAAACAAAGACACTTGAATGTGTGCAAAAAGAAGGACATCTTCGATTTGATCCTGAACCATTTCATTATTTTGCTTACATGAGTTCGTCTGTCTGTGTTTCAGTCTTATCTCAACCCAGCTCCTTGTTCTTCTATCAGTATGTTTGGTGAGTCTCTCTGTCTTTCTTCTTCTTTTCTTCTATCTATTGATAAGTCATGTTGTTGTTATCAAAAAAATCAGCTGACGCCAAAAAAATAAATAAATAAAAATAAAACAAACCCTAGCATGCAAAGAGTTAAGGACAGACCCCATCGTGCGTACTGAGGTCCTTGCATGCCGTGGATTATGTTTTCAAAGTACGCTCACATGTCCAGCGCTTTCAATCTCAACGGTTGTTTCGTTTTCATATTTTTCATAATTCCATGGCTTATGCATTTCGTTTATATGTTCATTGGCGTAGACGTCAATTGGTCAAATAAATTAGCTCATGCGTCTCTACAAACGGCGAAGTAACTGAATTTCATTCAATTTAATATCTTGAAAAAGTGCTTCAACTGACAAGGCATCATATTTCCTGAGCATCTTTCATATTCTATATTTTGAACAAACGTTTTTTCTTATTTTCCTTCACTCAATCAAAATATGTTGTGTGTACATAGAGAATACAAGGTGAGTGTCTTTTGATATCAAGTTTACCAGGCAAGGCTTTGAGAACGCTTGTTGACATCGCGAGGCTTGCCGAGCGATTCAACATGCGTTCTCAAAGCCGAGCCTGGTAAACTTGATATCAAAAGACGCGAACCTGGTATTCTATTTATCAGTTTACCCATTGTTAAACACCCTTCAAACTAGCGATTATGACGTAATTTTTTATTTCTGTGTTGATTCAGCGTCATTGGCGACGTCATTCAAAAAGTGCAACGTCATCATGACCTGATAAAGGTAACATGCCGTGAGATAGGAAACGTTATTAGGTTATGTTGAAACAATTCAGTTAATATTAGGGGTGACTGATAATTAATGATACTGTTCTTTTGTATACCACAACACTGGTGATATTGTTCTTCTTAGCTAACTCTAAATAGCTTTCACTGGAGAAAAGCGATGAGCAATCTCAGAAATCGTCTTCGTGTCTGGAATCATTTATGAAATTTACCACACGTTTAACCCATGCATGTCTGTTGTCCTTTTTATGGCAAAAGTGCAGACCCAGATCAGACGCCACAGAACGCGACGTCTGATCAGGCTCCCCATTGCTTTTACGGGAATCTTTATCCAAAATGAAACAGAAATAAAAAAAAAAATAAATACTTGAAACCGCATAAATTTGAAATTGACTATTCCAACTGATACTGATGGGAAACTACATTCAGCATTTATGGGTTAATGGTATATATGTGGTAAGCTTACGACAATGGTTATATTTATCCATTTAAGCCTAGCGTATTTTAGGGACACAGGCAAACAGTGCAAAACCCGATCAGAAGCCGCAAACGGTTGATCAGGTTCTCATATGTTTGCTTACAGAAGTTTCTTTAAAAATAATTAGAATTGACATGAAAAATACCACCCACCAACTCTAAAATTGGAAATGGACTCATCCAATTGATAAAGATGGGGAAATACATTCGGCGTAAATATGTAAAAATTCTGTGTCTTTTTCAGGTGATGGTGCACCAACTGTAGACCATCGTCCCAACAAGAGAAAAGCTTCTGACGGTCTGTTTGGCCATGTCTATCACTTTGTGAGTTTCACTGATGTAGATTACCGACCTTGTCACGGCGACACCACTCAAGAGGGAACTGTTACAACCTCCTCCAAGCGCAGAGCCGTGAACAACGACCATGGTTACTATGCAGTCCCGGTTGAAGTACCCGTTGATCTGTTGACATCACGTGATCACAGAGAGTTGGCTGTCAGACATGCAAGGAGGTCGATAAAGAGGGCTGTTAGAAGAATGGTAAGTTACTACATGTATTTACAAAATACACATCATTATTATAGAGTAGCATTTGGTGTGTTGCTATCACATGGCCACAGAAGATGGTCGTCATACATGTACAATAGTAAGTAACTCTAAGTAACTCTATCAGAAATGACCACAGTTACTATGGAGTAGGACTTGGTCTGTTGCCATCACATGGCCACATAAGATGGTGGTAATACATGTACAATAGTAAGTAACTCTATCAGAAATGACCACAGTTACTGTGGAGTAGGACTTTGTCTGTTGTCATCACATGGCCACATAAGATGGTGGTAATACATGCACAATAGTAAGTAACTTTATCTAAAATTACCATGGTTACTATTGGGTAGGACTTGGTCTGTTGTCATCACATGGCTACAGAAGATGGTCGCCATACATGCACAATAGTAAGTAACTCTATCTGAATTGACCATAGTTACTATGGAGTAGGACTTGGTCTGTTGTCATCACATGGCTACAGAAGATGGTCGCCATACATGCACAATAGTAAGTAACTCTATCTAAAATGACCATAGTACTTTAGAGTAGCATTTGGTCTGTTGTCATCACATGGCTACAGAAGATGGTCGTCATACATGCACAATAGTAAGTAACTCTATCTGAAATGACCATAGTTACTATGGAATAGCAAATGCTCTGTTGTCATCACATGGCCAGAGAAGATGGTCAACATACATGCTCAATAGTAAGTAACTCTATCTGAAATGATCACAGTTACTATGGAGTAGGACTTGGTCTTGGTCTGCTGTCATCACGTGGTCACACTTAAGAAGATGGTCGTCAAACATGCACAACAGGAAGTAACTTTATCTAAAAAAATGGGTAAACGTAGGCATATGTTTTCAAGTGTTTTTTTTTCGTACCTTGTGGAATGAGCTTTTGACCTGTTGTTGAAAACAAATAAATTACATAATAGATTTTATATGAATTGCATATGTTCCAGAAGACTGGCTACCGTCGTCAAACTTATTTTAAAATTACTCTTGGTCTTGGTCTGCTGTCATCACGTGGCCACACTTAAGAAGATGGTCGTCAAACATGCACAACAGGAAGTAACTTTATCTAAAAAAAAATGGGTAAACGTTGGCATACGTTTTCAAGTGTTTTTTTTTCGTACCTTGTGGAATGAGCTTAAATTGACCTGTTGTAGAAAACAAATAAATTACATTATAGATTTTATATGAATTGCATATGTTCCAGAAGACTGGCTACCATCGTCAAACTTATTTTAAAATTACTCTTTGTCTTGGTCTGCTGTCATCACGTGGCCACACTCAAGAAGATGGTCGTCAAACATGCACAACAGGAAGTAACTTCATCTAAAAAAAATGGGTAAACGTTGGCATACGTTTTCAAGTGTTTTTTTCGTGCTTTTGACCTGTTGTTGAAAACAAATAAATTACATAATAGCTTTAATATGAATTGCATATGTTCCAGAAGACTGGCTATCGTCGTCAAACTTATTTTAAAATTACTCAAACTTAAAATTACTTATTCTATTGATGACTGAGTTTGACAAAGAGCTGAAAGAAAAGACAACTCTGGGAAAACAATGTTTGGATTGTTTCTCTTGATCAGTTTTACAAACATCAATATAAATATATGAACATACGACGGGGAGCCAGTCTAATGTTCCAGGTGCATTAGTGTTTCACAAATGATAATTATTGTGTTCTTATGGATTTATTTAGTATTTTGCTAATATCCTGCGATATAAATTTTGTATCATCAGTTTAGTAGATTTTCATAGGATGACGTACTGCACTGTTATTGCAGCTTTGGGATGATGCAAAGATGTTTATAATCCGTTTTAGATAACAAATATAATTTTACAACGTAAAAATGTCAACGTAAAACTTAATTTGCGACCATAGATACGACAATATATTGCCTCAAATGAAAAGAAAAATGAATACAGTTATTTCCTGACATGTTTCTAAGAAATAGAATCTATATGTATATAATTACAACTGTCATAACATTTATTGAGATCCGCTTATCTGATTGGTCGAGAACGGTCATCTGATCGCATTGATCTGTATTTCATTTTTCAATGAACCCGGTCCGTATTCATGAGGGGCGGGGCCATTCCGAGGGCCATTCATGTCAGAACTACTTTTGTGATACTGTGCAATGCTTCTATGGAGAGAAATGGACAGCCTGCGACTACTGACAGTTTACCTTACACTTACACCTATATTTTCAGGTGGTCTCAGGTAGAAAAGCAAAAATTTACTTACATATGACGCCTAGAAATTAACAGTAGTCATGCCGATCAGCTGTCTGCTGCGATCTATTCAGTTTCCCAGCCCGCAAAATGATGCGATCACCCCGGAGAGATCATCTCTTGCACCTGTGCTTGTTTTGCATGTTTTCAGTCGAGCCCCGCAATAAAATCGTTTCTTGAACTTACTGACTGTTGCCTGGTTTATCCAACATTTTTGCAATCCGTCTTTGCTTTCTTCAATCACTCAATAAAGATGGCACAATTTCTTTTTGCTGGGGTCATTTCTTTTCCTTTCCAAGCCATTTCGACCGATGATGCTTTCGTCACCAATGTAAACGAATGACGTCATATCCGATGACGTAACTATCGAAGACCCATGTCGAGGTAAAAACGAGATTTTAGTTTCTAAAATGTAGTTGTTTATTTTCAATTGGAGAACGGCCGCCATTTTGATTTTTTGAACGTCGTAACGTCTAGGTCTACATACGCACGTCATATTCTAAATGCGCGAAAGTAACTATTAGCTGGAAACGTATTTTTTTAGTAAAACATAATTATAAATACTGAATAAGAAAGAATAAAAAAGAAGTTGTAATTATAAGAATTGAAAGTAATTTTTCTGCGTTTCACTGAGGTATGAAATGTCGTTTAAATTACATCTAATTTAAGCATGAAAACCTTCGGTTTTCATGCAAATTAGATGTAATTTTCCCGACATTTCATACCTCAGTGAAACGCAGAAAAATAACTTTCAATTCTTAAATGAAAAGTTATCAGGCCTCAAGAGTACGTAATTAAAATTTATTTTTCTTATTTCTCAACCAAAACATATGTTGTGGGTACTCAAAAGAATCGTCTCAATAAGACACGGTTCTTTTGAGCACCCACAACATATGTTAAAACTAATAGATAAAAAAATATTTACATTTTTACTTCAGTTTTTTGTCACGTAGACCTATAGTAACACTATTTTTTTCTTTATTGTTTTCAGAACTCGAGGCCTTTCAGGAGAGTGTTGTGAACTTAAAACCTTATTAGAAGAGAAACCAAATTCTGATATAGACTTGATGTGGAATTATATGTAGGCAATTTCAGTCAATTGTTGCCCTCAATTTTTATTGATAATGTGAATTAATTTCGCATGCAGAATTTACTGATATTTTTTATTTGAATAGCAGAACGGTGCTTTAACAGACCCCAACCTTTTAACTAAAGACCAAAGCCAGAGGACTCTAATCAGTGTCCAGGTTACTCTGTGCCATCGCTGGATACAAGTTGAATTATTAGTTTGTTACGCACATGTTCATTTGTACACACGAGATTTCGCTACTTATCACATATGTTCAAAACTCTCTTTTAAGCGCCCATTCTGGCGCAGTATCTAGCGAGACTAGAGGTCTTAAGTTTTCTCTGAATCCTCATCTACATCCATACTTTGTGTATGCGAGCAGCGAAGGTTCTGGCCAGTCTGCGTATTTTCACACTGGCCTGAGCCTTCGCTGCTCAAAAATCCGATAAGTACCAAAATCTCGTGTACTGGCCTAATTTGATGATTTACGAGTTTGAGCCATATATTCTACTGGGTCTTTAAAGCACATAAGAACTTTCACATGAGGGTGCCTACAGAGTGTTAAACCACCATTTTTTGTATATGCCTACGTAGCTATACAGTGTGGCTAAGTGTTTCGTGTTTGATCTGGTCCGAATTTATACAACTTTTTTCGCGCTCAACTTTACTAAGCAATTTACTGCTCATAGAAACCTAAAATGCTGGAAAATAAAGACACTTGTTGCTTCAAACTCTTAGGTGTGGTATGTATCATGCTGATAAATGTTAAAATCCCAACAATATGTTGGCGTTTTAACATTTATGAGCATAATATATTTGATGCTGAGTAGAGTTGAGCATGAAAAAAGTTTTATAACCCTGGGGTCTGAACAATCATCTGCCTCCGTACTTTTCATGTGCAAGCAGTGAAGGCTCTGGCGATACTGGTCAGACGTGCAGATTGGGCTGAGCCATCGCTGGTTGCATGTGTTACTTACCAATATATATTTTGTGCTGGCTCATATTTAAACTGACAACAAAACGCCATGATCTCCCTGCTCGGATGTGCAGTCTGATCCTGTTCTTTGTTGACATAAATGCCATTAAGTTCCTTTCCCTTGTAAATATCTTTGCTTTATCATTATGTAATTATGAGACAATAAATTATCATTTTAATACCGTTTTTATTGAAATTTATCAAACATATACACTAGCATGGTTTACATACAAACGACATATAGTAAAACCTGTGTAAAACGGCCACTCAAAAATAGACAAAACAAAGGTCTTAATGACAACTGATAGCTTAATGAAGGTCAAAAGTATTGCAGAATGCTCCCATTGGAGCATTCTGCAATACTTTTGACCTGCATTAAGCGACAATTGGTCTTGAAAGCCATTTTTTGGTCTTTTTGAGAGTGGCAGTTTTCACAGGTTTTACTGTACACTATACAGCCACAGACATAACATATGTACATGCATTTCGTATATATTATAAATGCTAACATTATGTTGAAGTTGTCAGTCTGTCTTCAAAACTGATAGCCAAGGACAATTCAATTAACCTGCCAGTGGCGTCTGCTGATAATCTTTGCAAACAGTTTGGACCCAGATCAGGCCCGACAAAACGTCAGGCCTGATCTGGATCCTAAAAGTTTGACATTCTGTTGATATTCCGGAAATGCTTTTTTGAAAAGCTTAATCTTGAAAAAAATCAACAGGGGTACCAAACAGGCAAAGAAGTAATTCAGCAATCTCCCATATTATATTGTATGGCTTTAGAGAAGAACAGAGGTCTTGAAAATGCAAGTGAGTATGACTAGGAAATGCCACAATTACAGAAGAGGTACCATAATTCAGCAATCTTCCATATTATACCGTATGACTCTAGGGAAGAGCAGAGGTCTTGAAAAAGCAAGTGAGTATGACTAGGAAATACCACAATTACAGAAGAGGTACCATAATTCAGCAATCTTCCATATTATACCGTATGACTCTAGGGAAGAGCAGATGTCTTGAAAAAGCAAGTGAGTATGACTAGGAAATGCCACAATTACAGAAGAGGTACCATAGTTCAGTAATCTCCCATATTATATCGTATGACTCTAGGGAAGAGAAGAGGTCACGAAAAAGCAAGTGAGTATGACCAGGAAATGCCACAATCACAGACCATAGACCTCTCTAACTCAGCGATATGATTTCAAAACTTTAAAGACTCTAAGTGCTGTATAACAAAACAAGGACTGAACACAAGCCCCCACAAACAATATTGGAGCAACAATAAAAAAAGATTCAACAAAAATATAACCAACGCTTAGAACGGACAACTGGGGCTTTAGATATTTTACTGGGCCAAATCTTCGCCATATACGAGTATTATAGATTCTGCTGTCGCCAAAACACATTTTTTTGCTTGGTTTCTAATTTTGAAGTCACTAACATTAGAACATACTCTCCCAAAACGAATCAGCTGTGACATATATACACCATAAGACGGGGAGCGAGAACATATTCAGTTCATAATTTTAGATGAAACTATGTCAATAGTCGTGGACAAGCCCCAAAAGGGGACTTAAGTATCAAAAGAGTTTGCTTTATTTAACTGAAGTTTTATGGGATATATCTGACTAACCATTTGTATAAAATAAGGATTATTAATTTTCAGTAAGTCATCTAGATATCTTGATGTAACATTAAGGCTCTCTCATTACAGAAAAACCCAAATAAACCAACACAACAACAAACAAAAAATCTGCAACAAGAGGCGCAAAATTAGTGCCCATTGGAATACTTACTTCAATTTGTCTATACAATTTAGAGCCATAACCATATTGTTCAAAAGGTAAAGAAGAGCGTCACAAACTTTCTGACATGATCATAAATTATTTGCATGAATTATGTCTCCACTTTACAAAAAGACAAATTTCTCTGCTACAGACTGAGAGAAATATCACACATCTACGGAAGCCTATATGTGACATTGAGTTTTGTGTTCTGCCCTTTTGATTTCGGAATTTTGAATGTTGTGTTTTCTGTTTTGTGTACAAAGTTGCACATTTTAAACGGCGCAATTCACGAAGTAGAGCCAAAATGGAGAACACACGAGGGAAGAAAGACAAGAGTATAAGTATTTTAATTCATCCGTCGTAATGTTAGTTTTTATATTTGAAATCGATGCAGCCAGTAACTTCCACAATCAAAAAGTCTACCGGAGGCTTTCGTTTTGATTATGCTTCAAACTGGGTTCTCACCATAGACTCACTACTATTCAATTTAATACAGTTCGACTGACTATTATAGTTCGATCCATTTATATCGACCCATTTAAATTGTTACAGATATTTATTCTAGATTTTATTCTGTAGGTCTAGATCTGATACAATGCAATAGAATTAAGATGGCATGAAAGGCAAAACGTATCTATCTATCTATCTATCTATCTATCTATCTATCTATCTATCTATCTATCTATCTATCTATCTATCTATCTATCTATCTATCTTTCTATCTATCTATTTATCTATCTATCTACTCGTATATCTATCTACTCGTATCTTGAGGTTATCTGTCTGTCAGTCTGTCAGTCAGTTTAAAAGCTGTTTTCAAACGTCACACCCACTGCCATATAAAGTTCTTGACTTTATCTACCGTTCTGTTTGCCTAAATGCATTTTCTACCGTCTACCCCATACCCATACCCCTCCCCCCCCGCCTACAAAAATGCTTGAGTTTATTCAGCTGTCGGTCTGTCTGTCGGTCTGTCTCTCCGCCTGTTAGTCTGTCTGCTTTTCTGTCTGTATAAGAAAACAAGTAAGTATTACAAGGAAACTCCATAATCACTATGATGACGAGACACAGTACACAGACAGACACACGACAGTAAGAAAGCATTCAAAGTTTTCCTCAGCAAAATGACTGCAAAACTACATGTATAAAATCACTACGAACTTCACCACAGAATTTGAAGATAATACAATAACCCCACTCAATGAGAGAAACAAGGAATAATGAATTCACAACAACATAATCAATGTCTTAGAACGGACAGTGGTCGAAATCACCAGGGAGGGGCTCTTCATCCTAGATTCTGCTATTGTACATAAAGCTGTTTTCCATTGCCTACCCTATACCCACTCACCACCCTATAAGTTTCTTGGGGCTATCTACATGTCTATCTGTCTGTCTGTCTGTATGTCGGTCTTCCTACCTGCCTGCCTGCCTGTCTGTTTGTCTGTCTGTCTGTCTTTCTGTCTGTCTGTCTGTCTGTCTGTCTGTCTAATGGGGTGGCGTGAACAGACAGTCGTTAAATTGCAAGGCTATATGTGTACTTATATACTTTTTATTCATTTGACTTTTTTCTTTAGCCCTTATACTTAATCTTTTGTGTTTTGCCTTTTGTGTTTTAAATTTTGTCTTCAGAAAGGTTTCTTTCCTTTATTGTCTTTTGCTTTTTGCGTTTAACTTTTAGCTTTTTACTTTTGTCTTTTGTGTTTAAACTTTTGTATATTGTATTTTGGCTTTGGGTTTTTGCATGCTAGTTCTATGATAAAAAGGCATCCCAGTACCCCTTCAAATTTTGGCAGCAGACAAACATACATACATACATACAGACAGACAGACAGACAGACAGACAGACAGACAATTGATAACGTATCGGATAAGGGAAGGCGGTGGAAATAGATTGATAGATAGATACGTTTTTGAATTTAATGCCATCTGATTTTCGATTGCTCTTTATTCGACCTACATAATAAATAAATTGTGACAATTAAAATGAGTCAAACTTTCGTGTACAGAATCGTCATAGATCTATTTGGATACTTTCACAGATAGCATGGTTGAACGGAAAACCTACAATAGACTTTTTGGACTCAGATATTTACCAGCTGCATCGATTTTAAATGTAAAAAAACGTTACACAGGATGCATGAAATACTTGTACTTTTGTCTTTCTTACCTTCTTTATTCCATCTTTGTTCTACTCCAAAGAATTGTGTTGTTTAAAATGATGTACAACATCTCACACAAAACATACATATGTATGCAAATTCATATATGAGCCACGTCATAATAAAACCTGCATTTTGAAATGTGAGAACAAAAAGACACTGATTAGATGTGTCCTAACATGCTGGTCAACACAATTTTTAAAGTTTAATATCTTATTTCAAGATTCTAACACACCTTGCCTATAGAGCCAACGCTAAAAAAAACCGTGATATATCAAAGCTTTCAAAGCGCGAGGAATAAGCGCGCTAGCTGACGTCATTTGTTACTGCAAAATGACGTGAGTAATGGCGTTAGACGGTGTAATGTCGTTTTAACGCAGGAAAGACGTAACTTGAAACCGGTTTAAGCCCTCCAGTAAAATATTCTACTGACCGTTCCAAGGCGGTACTTCTTTTGTGGATCTTTTATGTTTTTGTTCTGTCTTGTGTTTGCTATGTCTTTGTGCACGTTTATATGTGCTTTGTGGTCACCTGCTGGGAAAGGGCTGACCTCTTGGATCTCATTTGTGGTGTCAAACTGTGAGTTTGTCACTTTCCCATTGGTATCCTGGGTCAGTTGTGGTACTTGATTGTGTCGATTCCTGATCTTTGCACCCTTACATACTTTTATTCATGTAAATATATGCGACACAATCCAACTATTGGTGGAATTTCCTCAGTGCAATGGCGAAATGTTGGAAGAAGCTGAAGACTTCAAATGTATTTTCGTCGTTTATTGTGTGCTAAAATAGAAATATATCAGCTCTATTGCGTGAATAGTTGAGTAATAATTCACTGTTTGTCGGTCAGTTGTACGAATATAAATCACTCATGCTGTGCGCTTGTGATTTGATCTTCTTTACAACTGACCTCCAAACAGTGAATTCACTGCTAGAGCTGATCTATTACTTAATTATAGCAAGTTTTTTTTTAGCTTAGAAGGTCAATTCGAGCCCAACATAGAAAGTTGGAAAATTCGAAATTCGAAAACGAGATGTCTAGCGATAAGGCTAATTGTCTATGTTTCAATGTTTTATCAGTTTCCCAGTGGATGCACAGCTGATCTGCGCATTTGTTTTCTGTATGTGTAAAAATGCAATTCAGTTTGTATTGGACATCTCTTTAATCAGTTCATTTTTTCTATATGTCTATAGCTATACAGCCAAGTTTGTGTTGGACCTGTTAGAAATCCGCAAAGTCATGATGAGTTTCATATGTCAAAGATTATACAATGCAACTACTCATATTTGGCGTGAAAACAACTGGTCCCAATTTACACAATTTACTTTAATCTTACAAGAATAACAAAATTAATGCAGGTACACTGAACGACTAACGAAACCTGGCACTAACGACTGAGGAAACCTGACACTTTTCGTTTGTCTTTAACTTGTAAAGAACAAGTCCAAAGGCAAAAAGTAAACGTTTATTTTAATTAAAGAGTATCAAATGTGATTTTTGTTTTAATGCATACCACCATCAAGCTGCCATAAAGTATCTGCTCGACATGCTGGACTGGCTAGTAAATTAAACCAGTGACCTTGACCTATCTTTTACAAGCTCCAATGGCTAGTATTTTTATATTTGTATGTCAAACCTTGTGCTCTCCTCAACCATAATGCTTAATACTATCAAACATAAGGCATAGTGCACCCCCTCAAGGTCTTGAGTCAACATGCATCTTAGTCTGATGACTTCGACTTAAATTTCAAGCTCCATTGATATTGTCATTTTTATGTCCACCTGCAGGATTTCGTTAATATTGTGTCTATGGCCACAAAGCGTGCATAAGGCATCTCCTCAAAATCTTGTGTTGGTTCAGAGACATTGACCTAAACTGAAGCAAAGTTCTAATTGGTCAACACATTGACCCATGACCTATATCTTATGCTTTATTAGTAAAGGTCCAATGACTTTGTCTCTCTTCCCCTAGCGGATGCAGCACCAACTTCCATGGCATTCTTGTTCTTTGTCAAGACACCCCCCTTTCATGTATGCTAATTACTTTGTTGTTGCTGTGAAGCCAAAGTACATCGCGTTAAAGTCAGAATGCAAAAACATTTCTGCCAATCTATCTATGTTTTTTTTAAATTTAAATTGAAATCACACGTTCATCTCATCAAAATTTCAAGTAGTGTAGATTAAACCTTGAAGAAATATGTATTAACTTAATTCAGAATGAGGATTCCATACATCTAAATAAACCAAATATTTATTTACTTGGAAATTAAGCAAAGCAATGTCAGGAACGGATACAATTAGTTTCTAAACCCTGCCGATGAAACCACAAGGTAAAAGAGTCACAACGAGATTAATGGGAGTAAACAAATGGCATATGATGAACCAAGTAAGCATTTTTTCCAAACAGGTGGTGACTCTGAATTCAAACGTAACTGAATAAAAATTACAGCTTAAATAGGACAATGAAATGATAACACAGAACAGCAAGTAACAACAACAAAGCATCAACTTAAAACGGTCAGTAATGTGTTACTAGTGGATTTAAGTTAACTTTACGAAGGGTCAGGCCTAATTCTCACTTTCAATGTGGTTTTAAAACATGCATTTGAATGGCTCACGTGGCGGTTTTTAACCCATCAATAAATCAACACAGACAACAAAGGAATCATAGGTAAAACCATCTTGGTTCAAGGATAAAGAGTTAACAGAAACAACAGTTACTCTGAAAATTCCACAACACCACTGGAACACTAGAGGGAATGAAAGCCAAAAGTTGAATCCTGGTGAGTCAACACACAGAGTACGTGTAACGGTTAATTTGCGCGACAACTATTGCTAATTTCATATGTAAAGTAAATACTAGTTTTTAAAAATAAAATTAATTAGGATTACATTTCATTGCTCTTCTATGGATGATGTAAAAGCTTCAATGCATCATGTGTCTGACATGTGTATGCAATGCAAAGTAGGGAAAGAGGCAAAGTTCTAGATTCGATACAATCAAATACCACACCTGACCCAGGATACCATATGGGAAAGTGACAAATACACTAAAACATTAAATACAGGAGAGCCAAGAAGTCAGCCCTTTCCTAGCAGGTGACCACACGACTGCATGACACAGACAAGACAATATAGCAAAGACAAACACATAAAAAGATCCAAAAAAGAGAAATACCATCTTGGAATGGTCAGTACGAAAATTACTGGAGGGCTTAAGCTAGTTTCACGGTACAAACATCAACCTAATTCTGATGTGGATCAAGACACATATATGTTTGGTTCGCATGAAAGATCCCTAACTTATCCATGACTCGTCTCCAAGTACATATAAATCAAGATACAAAAAGGAGATAAAACAAAGATAAGGACTCAACAGAACATACAACTGAATACCGTAGAAAAAGAAATCAAACAGTTAAACCCTGGCAAGCCTGATAGCAGACACAGCATCAGGCCCAAACCCTCTCATTTATAGATAAGTCTTTGATTTGGAACCGTCAAAGCAAACCTCTTAATTTCCTACCACCACTGTCATCAGACTAAGCAAATATACTGCAGGTGAAATTAGTTAATAGAACTTTTGTGTTTACTGGTACATGTACATAAAGCAAAACGTGAGTGTTTCAGAGTTTTTTCAGTATGTCTTTTAAGTACAATGAACAAATTCACTGACGTTTCAAAATCAGTCCTTGGGTTTTATAAGGCTCAGTATCGCCAGAAATTTTATTCAAACAGGTCTTCTTATTATACATTTCTTAACATGTTGTTACATCAACTTGATCTACTAGTGTTCCAAACTCTATGTGACCATTGAGTATAGTATATCAGGCTATCCTTCTTGTATATCAAAACTTTCTCTGCGCTCTTATTGAATGGAGATTCCAGTTTTACACAAGCTAAGAAGCCACCATGTGGGCTTAACTCTCTTTGTGTTTTAACAACGGAAGCAACTCGGGCACATATTTGGCCAGTAAAAATATCTAAGTGAGAATGACGGCAGAGATCAGGAAATGATACAATCAAGTACCGCACCTGACCCAGGATACCACATGGGAAAGGGACAAAACACAATTTAACATCACAAACAAGAGCCATGAGGTCAGCCCTTTCCCAGCAGGTGACCACATGGCAGCAATAAACAGACGCGAAAGCATGACAAACACAAGACACAAATGATCCATGAAAGAAGTACCGCCTTGGAAACGTCAGTAAAATATTTTACTCGAGCGCATAAACTAGTTTCACAGCGCCAACCTCACCCTTAGTTCAGATGTGGATCAAGACACATAGATGTGTCCACTACCAGTGGCCTCGGCTGCTGTCTGTTCTAAGGTGGTGATTCTGTTGTTTATGATTCATTGTTTGATGTTGCTCCCATAGCGTTGGGTCTTTGTTTTATAGTTTACTTCTTATTGTCCTTTCTAGTTTGTTGTCATCTTACTGAGGTATAGAGAGCTGGTTGCTTTACTTTAATTATGTTGTCGTGTGGCTGTCAGTGTCCCGCCATGGCTCTATTCGCTGATTGGAAACACAGTTTCCGTACATGAAGATGTCAAATCCAACAACTGAGTATGCAGCTGTGTGTCTAAAAAGGCTTGCAGAAGCACAATTTTTTGTGCCTAGGTCACAACGTAGATCATCTGGTACTATCTAGAATAATTCAAAACATCTAAATAGGAGATGGGTTCTGAATGCAGAAATCGCTGTCGTGATTTTGTTTTTTGTTTGTTTAGGATACATATTAATTGTAGTCTACATAATGTTAATCAATGATGCACAAACTTAATCATTTGTCAAAATATACCAGAATTAATTGTACTCTAGATTGGCCATTCATTGGAGGGAGGTATGATGGAACAGAATTAGCAACTCTACACTGTGTAGCAAGATGACCACATTTATCTTGCAGTGACATGATTTAACCTGAAAATAAAAATGATAAATTATAAATATTATTAATTATTAATGGTAAAACACATTCGGGTGCACAAATATATGATTTTCTGCATTTCACATAATATACATGCATTTAAACAACCATTTAAGTTGTTTTTTTTAGAAAAGAATAACTGATTTGGTGAAACTACCAAATTTTAAGGTTCTCATAGGTACAATTATGGTATTTTTATGGTAAAACCAAAGATCTCCAGTAGGAAACACTGCGCTCACAAACAGTGATTGAGTACAATTTAGTTATTTCCAGAATGACAGATACACTCATAGATAGATATATTAATATATGGATTGATAGATAGATATATACAGTCAATATACATGTACGTAGATAGATATATAGATAGATAGATACGTTTTGCCTTTCATGTCGTGTAATTTTCGAGTGCACTGAATTAGACCTACAAAATAAAATCAAAGAATAAATTTCCGTAACAATTTAAATTGGTCAAACTATTATAAGGGACCAAATCATGTCGTATTGAATTGTACTGTGTCTATTTGAATGCTTTCACAGAGAGAGAGAGAACCCGCTTGGTTTAAACATATTTTATTCAAATTAATTTGTACATGGTAAATACAAATTGAAACAATAAGTTGAGGATAAGAACGGAAGCATGTAGCTTATATAGTTCTTCTCCAATTCGAAATAAGCTGTAAGTGGAAGGCAGATCATATCGAATACTGTACATTATAATATAGAAGTCAGTCAATGCTAACAAATATAAGTGCTTGTTGAGTATGTCCCTATCAGCATGCAGTGGTGCAAGTCCACTGGTGGAATTTATGATTAAATACTCCAAGTCTTAAACAAGACACTTGGACTATCCAATGTAGTAAGCAGGACTCAGATTTAAGCATATTTGTTAGCATTGACAGTACATAAGCTTTGATAATAAATGAAAAATAGGATGTGCAAGTGTAGGTTGGAGAGGGAGGAGGGGAACACCGATACCAGGCCAGGCCTATATGCGATAGGCAAATTGCAATAGTGGGTACCGTCACTTACTACATCTTCACTCTTATTATGTCCTGAGGCTAAGAGTAATTGAGATGGATATTAAGTAAAACGCTTAGTGTCTGATATGTACTTATGTACTATTTGAAAGATGGCAACATTGGTTTCATTTGAGAGTGAACTACTTCCATATAGTAGCAAATTGAGAGAAACTGGCTGATGCTTGGAAACCTCGTTGAAGAGCAATGTTCTGTGTTCATTGTATCGAGGGCATCTTAAGAAGAAATGCTGAGTGTTTTCAATGCTACCACAACTGCATAATGGAGATTCAGATATGTTTTTTAGGAACAGATCATTATTTAATGAGCTACAGTTTGTTCGTAACCGTGTGTGTAAGATTTGTGATTTCCGATTGCCTGTAAGATAGTATTTAGGAACTGGAGTAAAATCTCTGTTGAGGTAGTTTTTAAAGGAGCAAACACTATCTAGTTGTCTGACTACGACAGGTAGTTCATTCCAGTCCCTAATTACAGATGGCAGAAAGGAGTTATAGTAAAGATTTGTTCTAGTAGCAATAGGCCGGAGATTGTGAGAATTACGTAAGTTGTAGCTGGATGCATGATCAACAGATTGAGGCACTAAGGAGGAAAGGTATGATGGAGAAACATTTGTGCTCATTTTAAAGAATAGTGTGAGTTTGTGATTCTTTCCTCGTTTTTCGAGTGTATCCCACCCAGTTTCTTTGTAGAGAGTGTTGATGGATATTAATTTTGTGGTACCTGTTGCTATTCTTGCTGCCTCTAATTGGATTTTTTCAATTTCATTTTTTTCACACTGAGCACAATTATCCCAAATTACATCACCATATTCGAGTATAGGTCTGATGAACGCTGTATAAATTATCTCAAGTGACTTTCGATCTAATTTGAACTTTAATTTTCTCATTATGTTAATTCTACACCAAGCTCTTCCAAGTATAAAATTTATCTGCTGATGCCAAGAACCATTATTCGAAAGATAAAGACCCAAATGCTTATGGCAGTCTACTTCTAAGACTTGTTGATCATTCATATAAAGGGATGGGTGTAAAGGTTTGTTAATTTTTCGAGAGATGATGAGTGATTCAGTTTTATTAGGATTAAATGTTACCAACCATGTTTCAGCCCATTGTAATATTTTGACTAGATCAGCATTGAGCCGTTCTGCTGAAGCAACTGGATCATCTACGATGATAAAGAGACTGGTGTCATCAGCAAATAAGCGTATACAAGAGCCAATTTCGTTAACAATATCGTTTATAAAAACAAGAAAAAGCAATGGGCCCAGTATAGAACCTTGTGGAACACCAGCGAATATTTTTGACCAATCAGAATTGACACCAGGAAGGATTACACGTTGTTTTCTGTCAAATAAGTAATTTTTGAACCAATTAAGAAGTTTCCCAGTGACACCTGCAGCTTCGAGTTTACGTAGTAGACCAGCATGCCAGACACGATCAAAGGCCTTACTAATGTCACAAAAGACAACCCGGATTTCTTTGTTGGCATCAAGAGCCTGACAGAATATATTGTACAAGAAGGTAAGTTGATTCACAGTAGAGTCGCCTGGCATGAAACCAGACTGTAGAGAGGTAAGAAAACTGTTTTCCTGCAAATGGTTAAACAGGTGTTTGAATATTAACCTTTCAAATACTTTTACTTCTGCATTAAGAAGAGATATTGGTCGATAATTATTCACCAAAGATCTTTCTTCCTTTTTGTGTATAGGACACACATTAGCTTCTTTATAAGAGGAGGGCAACACGCCCTTATCAAGGGAAAAGTTGAAGAAGTTACAAAGGGGTAGGGCAAGCTCCTTTGATAGTTCCTTTAATATACGGTTGTTAAGTCCATTTGGTCCAGAGGCTTTGCCTGAGGCAAGAGATTTAAGAACACTTTCAACCTCAATAGAATTAAGAGTGATTGAGTCAAGTTCTGAGATGCCATTAAAGGGGGCCAAATTGGGTAAATTGGCATTACTTTCGTCTAGATGTGTTTGTTGGGTAAAGAAATCATTTAATAGTTGGGCTTTTTCAAACTCATCAACGTAGATAGTGCCATTTTTTTCCAGAGGTGGTATGGTAGAGGATGATTTAGGAGAAATAAATGACTTTAATGTAGGCCACCAGTCCCTAGAAGAGATAGATCCAGACTTGAGTTTATCTGCAATGCTTTTATGAAAGGATGATTTTGAGTCTCGTATCAGTGATGTTACTTTATTTCTTATTTTGCGAAATTTGGACCAAAAGTGTGGTGAGTCTGTTTGCTTGGCTTTGCGGAATATTCTTTTCCTCTTTTTAATGTATCGTTTAATTGTTGTAGTGATCCATGGGGGATCTGAAGGTCTAATTGTCACAACTCGGTTAGGAATACACTCCTTAGCAATGTGTAAAATTTTATTAGTCAAATTTAGAGCATATATATTAACATCGTCGTCCTGGAGTGAGTGCCAGTTGGTAGTAGAAGCTAGTGCTCTCATGTGATCATAATCACCACGAGAACCCGCTTTGTAGCATGGCCTGTATATTTTTGACTTTGTGATAGTTACCAGCTGCATGGATTTCAAATGTTAAATACCCAACTTATATTACATGTACAATGAATGCATTAAAATACTTACAACTTCGTTTTTCGCCTGTCTTTTCGTCTATATCTTGTCTCTACCTCGAGAATTGCGCCGTTTAAAATGAACAACATCGTACACAGAACAAATAAACAAGAAACTCAAAATACGAAAGTAAAAAGTCAAAACACCGAAATATAAACGACATAACACAAAACACAATGTCACATATAGGCTTCCGTACACATCTGCTAGAATCTACTAGTATCCTATACTGAGTGTCTGGCGCCGTTATAAACGCTACTTGAGCATCCTTTTTGGAGGCTTGTATATGGGTTCTAGGGATGCAGGATATTTGCCATTTTGCTTCCAGGGATATAGGATACTTTTCATTTAACTTCCAGGGATATGGGATACTATGTTCAATTTCAAGGACACTGCTATTTCCCTCCAAAATATACAAATACATATTTATTTCCATGTTTAATACATCAGTTATATGTTCAGAGGGCCATATGGTAGACTGGCCGTCGAGCTAAATATGTCACCCTCTTGAAATATTGTATAAATAAATATCTCGACCGGGACAGACATAACTTGTAGCGCGAATGCACTTATTATATATTCCCTCACCAAAGATGTTGAAGGAGGTGGAGGTGACCGCATACTGTATATAGTGGACTCTTCCTTATTCTTTGCTCGATTTTCCTCAGACTTGTGTGGTGTTTTGTGTTGAGTCCTTAATTGTATTTTGGTGTGGTTAAATTGTCGTTTATAGTTGAGTTGGTTGCTAGATAGTTTAATTGTGTTATGGCTGTCTGTGTTTTGTGTATTTTCCTCACGATTTCCGAGGATGATCAACGGTCTCTGATTCTGGCACGGTCATGGTCACAAACTCCTTTCAATTTCTATACCACTGTGCAGGTGTGCAACATAACCAGAGGATACTATAAGTCCAAGGGTAAGGTAACAGGCTAATATCAAAAGAAAAATTTATTGGGAAATTTTGTTTAAGGGTATCATGTGCGGATCAAGAGGGGGGGATAGGGGGTCCGGATCCCCCCTGGAAAATCGCAAATTATATGGGTTTCTATTGAAATTAGCATTTGGATCCCCCGCTTGAAAAATGTGACCCCCCCCCCCTGGAAAAAGGTTGCACCCCCTCTTGATTCTTGGAAAAGTTTAGTTTTCTATGAAATAAAACCATTGGATCCCCTCTGTAAACTGTGAAATAAGTTGAGGTCTTAAAAACAAAACAAAAAAACACACAAAAAAACAACGTTTTCCAGACTGTTTTCTGGCCGTCGGGCCTGGACCCCCCCCCCCCCCCCCTGAAAAATTTCCTGGATCCGCGTATTGGTATAATCCTTCTCTTGATTATCACATCACAGGGCACATGCGTCCAACATAACAAGTTGATTTGTCGCGTACAAACCCTAGTCTGTATGGTCAAGGTCACAGGCAACGATAACAATTCTTAAAAAAATCATAACCATCGACCTATTCAAAAAAAAGTGTCCACCATGACAAGACGATGTGTCGCATATGTCCAAGGCTGAGGTCACAGGTCATTTTTGCTGTTAAAAATGTGTTGCCTGGTTATTATTTGTAAAGCTTTCGAGCAATTATTTAATATCAGCACTTAGCGTAAATGTCCATCGTAACAAGACAATTTGCTGTATAAAGCTCTTGGTTATATGTCTGAAGTCGAGATCACAGCCATGATCAAACTGAGAATGTATGTACCATGCATAACTAATACGCAGCCAGGACATGGTTGGTAAGAATTGTATAAGGGTACCACTGATAGACATTGAGCTGGCTATAGTGAAGACTATGATTTCCTGAAACTACATTATATAACCCACAAAATGAAATATTTTAGCAGCGTCAACGTGTAAGCAATACAACCGAAATAGAAGTTAATCATTGGGCATGACCAATATAGTTTCCAGGGGCACGGTTGGCAGGATTTATGAACGGCGCCACTAGATATTTCTAGAAATTAGTTATTTAAATTGTGGGCATCACTAAGTTGTAAGTTATTTCCATTCTAAGTTTATTGAATAGACGTGGTCAATTTGGACTCCATGGACATGATTGGCAGGATTTATGTAGGGGACCACTAAACATTACTACAAAGTAAATATGTAAGTTGTTTTAATTCAGATTTGTTTAGTGATTTTAGGCCCCAGCTATGATCATGTCGGGATTGTCAGTTAATTTTTCCTGGTCAAGCTTGACTAAGGTGTTAGCCAGTACTTCGTGTACATACCTTTGCTTGTGACTGACACAACCCTTCTTGAGTTAGTGGAAGAAGGAGAATGATGATAGAAAATATTTCATCATCAAACTCAACGAAAGTATAGGACCAGGCCAGGATCAAACCCATGGCTTCTGGATCTACAATCAGACTCACTTCTGATTGCTGTAAGCATGATGGTTTAAGAGATGTTTTAAAGTTGTCTCAATAAAAAGTATATAGGATCTATTGAAAGGGACTTGGTGGCACGATTTATATTGGAGACCACAATATCTTCTTACATGCTAAATATGTGAGTTGTTTGCCATTATTTTATGTATTTTAAAGATTTCCCATCACAAGTCTATGGAAGCTTTATGTTGACATGGCAACCATATGTCCAATAAAAGCGGACATAAAACTTATGTAACCTTTCCCATAATATACATGTAGTTTGATCACAATTGACTGACTGACATTAGAAATATACTTCTTCAAAATTTAAATGGACCAAATAGGCCTGACCATTATCATTCTAAAGCCTCGCTTGAGCCTTCGGATCATATAAGCTTATAACTGTAAGGGTGATATACTGCATTTTACGGCAAAAAATAATAATGGCCTAAAAGGATCAATGTGTGGTGTCTGTTTTGCTAACTTGAATATGTATATGGAAAAGCTAAGTCGATGAAATAGAACACCAAATAGCAATTAGAATACGCAAAGCTATAGAACATAAACCATTACATGAAGTATGTGCTTGACAAAATATTCGTGTACTCGTAGGTCTATATTGTGTTGGTAATTTCAGGGATATTTTTTTACTTCCAGGGATACAGGATATTCAGGAAATTTAATTAAGGGGATATTTTCCAATTTACTTTCCTGTTTACTTCCAGGGATATAGGATACTGGTAACCCCCTATACAAGCATTTTTTGGGGATACCTCTGTGGTGTAATGGTTACGTCAGTCGATGCAGTGCATATTGGCGTGCACGCCTATCAGTGCACGCCTATCATAATTCTGCTAGAACACTAGTATTATTTTTGGTTGTTCAGAAGTGAAAACCGTTTATCATTACACGCCAAACAAAGCCTTTGATATAAATATATCTTAGGGCAGATAAAGTTCCACATATTCTGAGACAACATCTCTTGGTATCCTTCAAGAGGGAGTTGTCTGGCCTGACCCGCTTATAATGGGGATTGCTCTTCCTGATCATCACGAATCTACACTCACATGGGGAGAGTAGAGTCTTGTCATTGAACCCGGTAGCCTATGAAAGCCCGAACTTTATACTTTACATATCAAACTTCATAGTTGTAGGGAGATACGGGGACACTGCATTTCTCTTTACAACGAAGCCAATATCACAGTATGTAAACTGAAATAAACATCCTGTACCCGTTCCTCCTAGCTCTCGCCTTATAAATATGAATTACAGCACTCGTGCGTAACCAGTTGTCGGAAATCGTGATGTGAGAGTTGTTGGTACAGCTGTAATTGCGAGGCTCCGCCTATTAAAATTCCTTTTTCCATAGATCTTAGTAACTTTAACAGTTACAACCATGTAATCATGTACACATGTGATTGATTGACAATTCCACTAAAACCATGTAAACTGGCATTTAAGCTCGTTTTCGGCACAGAACGGCTCTGATTGTGAGCAAGTCTTTTTTTAACAAAGCAAAATGCAAAGGAGGAAACCGTTAAATTCATGGAATAAAACGGAATAAAATAGATAAAATGGCTTTTCTTACCTTGTTCGAATGTGTATTGTCTGTATCGCTAACAATATAAATCGAAACGTGTACATGTACCTAAATACCCCGGGGGGGGGGGGGGGGGTACTCTAATTTTTTCCGCATACGTAGGCTCGGACCCAGCATCTAGCGTTCACCCCCCAAAAAATATCAGGAATTTCAAGCACCCCAATTAAATATTTGAAATTTGAGCAACCAAAATTTTTTTTATCCCAATTCTGTACCTTGACCTTAAAAAAAGACTCTTAATTGCATAGAAATGACCCTCAAACTAGCCAAATTTTGTGATGACCCCCAAAAAATATCCACAAAATCTTCATACCCCCAAAAAATATTAATTTTTCTGAAAACCCCAAAAATATTGAAATTCAGAATTTTGAACCCCCAAAAATGTGCCGAGCCTACGTATGTGTGAAAATATCAGAGTACCCCCCCCCCCCCCCCCTGGGCTAAATACACGTATTTTTCCGACTACTGGTTACGCACGAGTGTTGTTATTTATGTTTATAAGGCGAGAGCTCGGAGGGACGGGTTTACATACTGTGAATATAAGAGAGTTTGGTACTTATCGCTTTGGCGAGCAGCTAATGCTCTGATAAGTTCACGCAGACACATAGTCTCATCAGAGCCTTTACTACTCACATACTCAAAGTATGAAAGAATATGAAGATTCAGACATAATATATTTGACTTATACCCCTATTGCATAGCTTCGCATGTACGATTAACAAGTGGTTTTTATGCATATGCGAAAAGTCATGATAGTCGATGGCATAGCAAATAGTGGGGTGACAATCAAGGCTAAAAAGTAGATGGGGTGGTAACAAAGGTATAACAAAGGTTGGCATATACCAAAATGTTAGGCTTGGTCTGAAGTTTACCAGACAACCGGCATAAATTTTCTAAAGCGAGGGCGAGCTGAGAAATTCAAGATGGCGTCCAAGATGGCAGCCAAAAATGGTAAATTTTTAATATATATCCAAAAGCAGTTATATGATCATATATTTTGATGTTTAAACTATTCAAATGGATTGCCAAATGTTAATTAATAGAAATAGTTTCTATGAGTGGTCATTTAAATAGTAAATGACCTATATCATATATGTTATTTGATTATAAAAAGGTCAAATCAGTGCAGAAAATCAAAAAATTGCATTCAAACATGCCGCCATTCAACCACATGATCTTTTCTCCAACTGTTTTGTCATTATTTACCGTAGCTGCATATCAGGGTTATTTCAGACACTTCATATGCAGAAAACACTTTAATCAGACCAACAGAAGCTATACTATTCAATAACAACGTGCCATCTGTATAGTGTTCATATTTAACAAACAATTCTACGAGATTTGCTAGCTGATTATTTTATTCTTGCCATTGTTTGCAATGTTGCTTGCTGACATAGGAGAGTCCTAACTATTTATTCAATTATATCTTCAGTTGTAATAATTGAAAGAACTGTGAAGACATTCTCACAAATTCTATCGGCTCGTGGACAATTGCAAGCTTCAGTAATGGTTGCCCATTTGTCGTACAAACACAGGCATTGCTACAAAGATCTTCACAGAAACGAACAAGATCATTTTGCAATTCAGATGAAGCTAATGCTTGGCCAACTTATAAAGGCTAATGATATCCTGTATCAGTGTCAATCTCATAACTATAATGATAATCTGTTGGAGAAGGTAGCTCTACAATAATTGTTAGTGACTCCCTCCAAATCATTATTTGGTTACTGCATGGTAACACATGCAGAATGAAACTGTCGTCAGTTGGAGGCAGTTTTGCTTGGTTTAACATTTTTATTTTCAAGCAATCTGTTCAATCGTAGTTTGTTAAGTGACAAACATCCATTGCATCCATACAATATACCAACAAAAGAGACACAGGCCAGCCATTCTGTCAATGATAGTGGATGTTCGTTACCAATTTCAGCCAGTCCTTGCCATTCTGCTGAATAGTCCATCATTGTCTTGAAAGCTTTTTTCTTTCCTATACCAAAAGTGCACAACAAGTGTCACAGCCTGTGAGAGCAAACACACTCAGGAGAATGTTTGTTTGTTCTTCATTCAGCTTGCATACGAGGGTCATCCAATAAAGAATGAGACTTTTTCATTAGCGCAGTGAATTTACATGCTAGGCTTATGAAATTTCTTTCAAAGCTAGCTCATCTTTTTGGCTGTTCACATGTACCATATTCGACGTTTTACATAGTTCCAACTTTTGTTGCTAGGCAACGTTAGAAGGCTGGGCAAACATGCGTGGCCGGCTCACTATATGTGGTTACCATAGCAACAGATTAAGATGTATAGTTTATTTTTCTACTAGTACTTAAATATGCTCATGCAATCTGTCTATAGCCAATAGGGGAAAGTAATGTTTCAGATTCTTGAGCCGTTACAATGGAAACAAAGCTTAAAAAATCAAGTTTTCAAGAAATATCTGGTATTTTCCCTGACCTCTTGAATTCAAAAGTTAATATCAAATAGTCGAAGGCAATTTAAGTGAACATAGTTCTGTCCATGTATACTTAATAACAATAACTTGCAGATAACGAAACATTTTGTGGGATATACTTCACCTACACAGTTACCATAGCAACACAAAGAAGTGTGTTTATAAAAAAAACAAGTAAATCGGTTGCTAGGCAACTAAAATAACGGATATGCATATTTGGTTCATCTTTTATAAATTTTATGTAACACTAAGATTGTTTAGTAGAACAAATTATATCAAGAGGTTACATTCTATCTATGAGTGAAAATAAAAGACTTTCAATAACCGTGGGTATTCAAAAAATAATGTTAACGTGGCCATGCGTCTTCAAGTCCTTCCACAAAACATCCTGTTACTATGGCAACTAATCAATCACAAACATATTGTTTATATTTCTGAATTGCTAAGATGTCATACTATCAATATGGTGAATTTTAACTAAATGCACACACAGGTTTTCATACTATGAAGAAAGTCTCATTCTTTATTGGATGACCCTCGTACTACTTTGTGTATAGGAATAAATCTGGTTAGATCTGCATGGGTACTTTATCTTCCAGTTTTAAAGAATATTTCACGTACACCCATGTGACTAAAATGATGTACAAGTAAAAAAATAACATATTATTATCTTGGTTTGCCACAATAACCCTTTTTGCACTTTGTCTGGCCTGGTAATCAACATGAAGCAACATGCGTGTGGCTGCTCCTTCATGATTTGATCGAAGCTGCTCAATAATAGTATTTGATACGTTCAGTGCCTTCTCATCAATGCCTCCACTCACATACATGTGTTGGTTCCTGTTGATGCATTTGTTACAATGTTCAGCTAGATATAAGGTATAGAACTTTTGTGAGTTCTGCTTTGAAGCTGCCATTTGACGGGAGAACTTTTCCAATCAGGAATATTCATTTTTCCCTTTATATGTAATGATGTGAGTCTTGACATATCATCTCCATGATTCTCACGAGTTTGTGACTTCCGGCTAGTTACCAGGTATCTGTCAAACACAACATGTACAGCTGGAATGCCCTCACTAACACACAAAACATGTTTCCAGAATAAAGAGGCCATGTCATCGTATGTTGGTTTAGCAGCTGAAGTTGGTACTGGTGACATTTGTATAATAGCCATGCCATCAAATACAATACTGTCTACATCTTTAATAGTTCTAAACACTGTTCAGACTTGATAAGGCTTTCAAGTTTGTCTAAAAACAGACTTATTTGTAGTTATCATTTTACAATTGTCACAAAATAAACTCAGAGGCACAGTTGCATTTTCAATGCCGTTCTAGAGCAACATTTTTATACGCATTTATTGCTAACAGTCTTAAGTACATCTTTTCGCCATTCATTGGAATGTCTTTAGTTTTACACCTCACTGTGGTTTTGGATTTGACATTGTCTCCACCTTGTTCCTGGTAACACCATCGTAGAAGCTTTTTACATGTTTATCCTTACCGCTGTGTGTAACAAAACATTCCTCAACAAACTGCTCTAATAAAGATCTGCTCTTCTTATGACAGTGTAGTAAACTGTTTTCCACTTCCTCGGACACGTGAATTCCAGTTGCAAAGTGAATGAGTCTGGTGGGTGGACTATTTGTCGAAAAGGGGTCCACGAAAGTTTAATCAAACATTTTCTGAACATCTTCATTGTAGCATTTCTTGTACGACTCTCTGTCAGTGTGGTGCCTATTGGATACTTCTTGTTGAGTCAAGTTCTCTCTGAAACATACTGAATACTTTGCTGTTACTGGACGAGACAGAAACCATTGTGTTAGTGCATTGTCTTGATTAGTATGACCAATGATTTCACCAGATAATTTAAGGGCCTTATTTTCCGTAGTCTCCAAGACATGATCCATCCATACTGAGTTAAATGTACCTGGTGTTAGTTTTGCAACGAAATGTCCATGGTTAAAACTATCGTGCTTCAGGGGGAAAGCGGTTCAACTTTAGGAACAGGTAAGGTATGTACATTGCATAGGTTGTTCTGTTGGATGCAACAAAGAAAGGAAGCAACTTTGACTTGGCGAATTGATGAGCATCCCGTGTCTAGCTGATAAAATAAATAATTTCAGGGGTGCATATTTCAAACGGTTGCTTTCTCTGGTATGGCCAGATTTAAGATTTATTCCAAGAACACGAATGACAGATCTCGTTTGCTCCATGAGCATAACAATTGGTGATGCATTGCTAAAACAGTGTCTCTTAAAGCACATTTAAGTACAGTAGATGAAGACAATCCAGAACTAATAGTTGATCCCTCTCAGAGCCAAATGATGAACTAAACATCATTCACCAAGCACTTAAAACAAAAAAAGTTAGATAATGAATATTTTGCACCAGACGAAGTTACTTTGGAGACACAGAAGGCTTTTCTTGATCCTATGCTTCTTTGATTTGTAATGCGGCTTTCAAGTAATAAGAAGCTAATTGAAGGAGCTGATATTCATGACTCAGATCATAATTCAAAGACATTAGCCATTACAAGTGATATTACAACACTAATGCCTGCAATCATTACACCAAATAATTTAGGTCCAACAGTGTACTTACACCATACTTTTTGGAGCTAAAAAATAATCAAAGACTTATATACCCTAGGCTATACAATGTCATGTTCTGAAGTGAGACATGTTTTTATCTTATGCACACTGTGATTAATGAATGATTTTTTTTAAGTCTATCGAAGTTGGTATTTCTTCTGGGAGGAAGCATTTTAGACGGAAACAACATCTTTCTGTGTTAAGGCTCATACAACGCTTTTTGATAGGCTCTATAGAGAGGTCTGTTCCTGGGTCTTCCACGGTATAATTAAGGCTATGCAATTACAAGAAACTCATGAAGAGTAGATAAGTACAGCAACCCAGTGTCTGAAACATGAAAAAGTAATAATTTAGGGCCGGATAAATTTGCAGGGTATACATTTTACATGGACACCAGTCCTTACCATATTATTGAATGAGTGAATGTTAACTGGCCATATAATACCATGTTTTTATAAAAAATATATTGTTAAAATGCTGAACTACTGATGAAATACAACAGGCAATAATTCATTCGTGCTACTGCCATCTTTAATACCAAACGTGTATATGATACTTCTTGACCTTAAATGACCTTTGTTTACTAACCCAATTCTTGAATACAAGCGAGATTAATACTTATTTACTTACTTTATCTTCCTGAGCACATTGATTTCAATAACTCTGTACAGACATTGGAGATTGTAGAACTTAATTAAAGATAATTGCGTTTATAATTGTCTTTAGAGCTTTGTTTTAATGGAACCGGTGCTCTATTAGAGGTTTACCTATGCATTATTATCCTACTATTTTTACCATAGAAAAACATAAAATGCAAACCATTACTGACATAAATAGACATACATGTAAAAAGATATCAAATTTAGACATACGTACCTTCTGTTACATCCAATTCAAAGATTTAATGTTGTATTAATCAAAACAACAGTGTTCTTTATTCCATCGCTTTGTGACCCATATAGCCTGTCTTTTGTCTCCAAGCTTACCATTTTAACATAGCAAATGAGAAAGAAAGTTGGCAATACATTATCAAATCATGTTTTGTTAATACATAAAAATTATATGTTAAAACAGTGATGGAATTCTGCAAAAGAACGTTTCCAAAGCAGTTTATTTGAATTTTGATGCACTTATTGAACTTTTGACCATATGTTACGCGGCAAAAAATGTTTTCTGTCAACGTGATATTGTTGCCTACTAATTAATATATGTATCTGCAAGTCTATTTCGCAGAATAAAAAACAAATGATTGCTTTACAGGGTATTTATTGGTGGTTATCAGCTTTTAAGGTTTTTTTTAAATAACGGCGGCCATGTTGGACACCATATTGGATTTCTCAGTTCGCCCTAATGTTTCCAAATTTATGCCGGTAGTACGATAAACTAGACACATTTGTCAACATTTTGGTATATAACAACCTTTGTTATACTTTTGTTACCACCTCACCCAAAAATAGGCCTCCTATATAATCAAAGTCACCCCACTAAAAGAAGTGATCCGATGACCGGCGATTATCTAGATTCTCGCATTACCCAGTAAACATCGAAAAGCGGGCCACGGAAACACACTTTTGAATGGCGTTTCGCTGGCGGGCCGACCTTAGCCGCCTGGTTACCCCCCCCCCCCAACGCTTTTTGTGCCTAGTTTCCTGCAGAATAGTTATTTAGAACAAATGAAAACCGCCAACGTATTCCATTTATGAAATTGACGTTAACGTTAAAAATGAAATTGACGTTGTCATGGCAGAAGCGTCAGCTCTATCTAGCTTACAAACAGCGTTTTGAATGTTCTGAAAGGTTAGCCATTTTATACATTGTCATTCAAGTAGTAGTTCACCGGAATAGGACATATCAAGGCTAAATGATCATTTTAGTTTGTGATATTACAAAAATAGCACGAATTATCTTTAATTTGATAGATTTCATTCGGTTTGATCTACAATATAAGTGGGTGGGGTTTTGCATTTATTGCGCGATCGCGACTTGGAGAAAGTAGCTTTTATCCCTTACGCTTTTTTTATCTGAATAGATAACATAAATGATGGCTAGATTGCACTTTAACCAGGCACAACTAATTTTGACTCAGGGTTTAAGGGTCTGCTTGCTTCTAAATTATTTCTTGAAACGTTTGACATGGCTGAATAAAATTGATGGGGTATGGTGGCTTATGCCCCAATTTATCATATGCTACATGGGAAGACTATGAAGTTTATATATCGGAGTTATGAATTCTTTTTAATATGGGGGCTACCGCCCCCACACCCCCGTCAAAATGCTTTTTTGGCCGGTAGACATGCGCAAAGGAATACTTCCGGGGACAGCTTAACTGGAAACTACCCGCTACATGAACAGATTGTACCATGGTGCCTGGTGAAGTGCAAGTGTCCCTAACTCACTCACTCACTCACTCACTCACTCACTCACTCACTCACTCACTCACTCACTCACTCACTCACTCACTCACTCACTCACTCACTCACTCACTCACTCACTCACTCACTCACTCAAAAAACAAATACCCTTAACCACCCACCCAAACATCCCACCCACCCATTCACTCACTCACTTACTTTTTCACTCATGCACACTTCCACGAGCACGCAATCCTACCCACCCACCCACCCCCAACCCCCACCCCCCACACACACATCACTCACGCACGCACCGAAAACCACCCACCACCGACCGTATCGAAATCCAAAATGATATGCAATAGCAGTGGCCTACAAATGATTCAATAGCCAAACACGGAAAGAAGCAGGGGTGTGGGGTGCAGCCCCTGTCATTCAACAATCTGAGTCTGATTTTTTTTTGGTCTGGGCCTTGTCTGCTATTTGCACTTTTGAGTGATCGGCGGGGCCTTTGTTGTTCTGTGCGAAGGGCTCAAACAGGCTTGAGTCTCCGCCGATCGGACGGTATTAAATTCGATGTTTGTGACATATGTTCGGTGGTTGTTGTGATTGGCTCGTTATCAACTATAAATTAGATCATTTAAAATGAATGTGCTATTTCAAGCTTAAGGACATATGCTACTAAATACTTCCCATATTGAAATATTTTCAATACTTTGCATACAGTTTGTTTTGTGCATGGGCTATCCATTTTTGAAATAAAAAGGATATGTCACCGTGCTTATTTTTTTTCAGAATCTCATATTGAAGTTTACAGCATTTGACCAATTTTCTAGAAATATAAAATAATAACACTAGTTCTAATTATCGAGCTAAAACGGTTGTAATCTTCAGCCAGCTTCTTTCTTTTAACTTAAATTACTGCCCATGACCTCAAACTTTTAAGAAAATGTGCATGTTTACTTGTTAGTCCATGCTGTGACAAGATACTGCATGATATATTTTGACAATTCGTCAAAAAATGGAATTTGTTTTTAGAATAAATCATGTATTAAAAAATCTGATATTGAAAATCTTGAAAATTTATTTTTAATTCATGGACTATTATAATACCTTTCAGAAAAAAGAATAAAAATCTGGGGTCATCGAACTAATTATCTTTCTAGAGTGCCAAATTTAACCCCACCCCCATAGGTTACATGCGTAATTCAATATAAAAAGTTCGGGGATGACCATTTCGTTCGTTTTGATGATGCCATTTTACTAGTATATGAAGTAATTTAGCATTAATATGTTAAAAAAGAAAGAAAAAACACACTGAAAATATGCGCGCATCCGGGAATCGATCCTGGTCCTCTGGCTTTGTAGCCAGACACGCTAACCACTGGGCCACGAGGTCAGGTCGTGCGCCGCTCTAAATAACCATACAAATAGTATAGACTCGGCCACTATCGCATTCGTAACCAGGGTTATTGTGTACGTCGTTTGATTTCGACTGAGCTACATTTATCTGTCTTTAGTGCTGAGACGATCAGTTCTGAAAAGATGCCAATAGATATTTCGAACACACTTTAATTAGTTATTTTGTGAAGAAAATGTCGGAACACCGATATGACATACGAATATCCGAAGCTGTGTTGATCCGAATCCGTTAAGGGTCGAAAGACAGGACCCAGACAATTTTCCCCGTTTGCAGACGCGGGAAAGGTGCGCATTGGAAATAGCCGCATATGTCTTTAAAAGATGTATTTGAACTGTTTAATGCATCCATGCACCCTTTTAAAACATGTGTAATTTGTAAATAATGTTTTGATGTATATAGTTTTGTTATAGAGGGCCACTTAATAGAATGGCTATTTCAGCTAAAAGTGTACACCTCTTTAAATATTGTATAAGAAGAAGAAGAAAATCAGAACATTAGGGTTTAGTCTTACCCGAGGTTCACCAAATCTTCGCTACTCATATACAACAGTAATTTGATTGCCTGCTTTATTGGGCAATAGAACCTAATTAAGTTACCTTAGACATAGTCCAGAAACTTGTAAAAGGACACCTTCGTTGAACTCGTTCTGTCAGTACTTGAATACGGATTCTTATTATATTGTAAGAGAATTGAGGAAATCCAGCGCCGGGCAGCACGTTATATATCTGGAAACTATGCTACACGCGAACCTGAATGATCAAGGTCTTCCATCAGTTTAAGACAGAATGGTGGCAAACTGACGCACCTCTACAAAGTGGTCGAGGGGTTTGTGCCTGCAGTATCTATATGAAAAAAAAGAAGAAAATATGGACTTTGATACAAAAACATTGTAGAAATTCATCAAACCCAGAGCATCATATCCTTCAGCGTTGAAAAAAAAGCAAGTGATTATGATCAGGAAATACCACAATCACACACTGCAGACCAACCCACGGCATCGTGGGAAGAGCCACAGAACACTAACAGTCACAAACTAGTCTAGAAGAAGCTATAGTACGCACAAATTCAGTTGACGGTTTCATTGCAGCCCTACACTCTAGTGACTGACATCGTAACATTATTAACTCTCTCTTCCCAGGTTGCAAATACAGATACAGCAGGGCCGTAGGAATGGGGGGGGGGGCACGGGAGGCCGTGCACCCCAAATAATTTGCACAAATATGCCCACCCACCCCCCCCCCCCCCCCTAAAAAAAAAAAAAAAAAATTAAATTTTTTTTTTAAAATTTTTTTATGTGTGCCCCCCCCCCCCAATCTGTACTAAATATTTGACTTATACCCCGACTTATACCTCCATTGCATAGCTTCACATGTACGTTCAACAAGTGTTTTTACGCGTATGTGAAACGTCATGATAGTCGTTGACAAGCAGAGAAAGTGATTATCTAGGATCTCGCACTACCCAGTAAACATAAAAAAAAACAGCCACCATCGACCCGCCAGCGAAACGCCATTTGAATGGAGCTTCGCTGGCGGGCCGACAATATATGCCGGCTGGGTATCTTCCTAGCGTTTATAACGATAGTTTTGAGGCCAGTTACAAGAATAGTTATTTAGAACAATAGAAAACCGCCAAAGTATTCCAAAGAATAGAATAGAATAGAATAGAATACTTTTATTAATTCAATCATGGGCCATTTCTGGCATATTCAACAATAATAATACATAAATACAACAACCAAAATACATTAGACATAAATGAACAATTCATCATTTATACGACAAAAACAAATACATGAAGTCAAACTTTTTTATTTATTTTTTTTTTGCCTAGTACTAAAATGGACAAACCTTTGGTGATTAGGCAAAACATTATGTAAAATCACCTCTTAACTTGAAACAATCGTAGATATATCTAGAGAATAAATTAATAATGTCATCAGTCTCATTATTCATTAACCAAATAAGTTGGGCATCTTGTGATAAAATTGAAAAGTTTTTGCATGTCTGCCCCACCTTCTCAATAAAAGAATACCGCAGTGAGTGATAAGCACTGCAATTAAACAATAAATGTTGCTCATCTTCAATGGCTCCAGTGTTACATATTTTGCAAAGCCTATCTTTTACATCCAACTTTTTGTACCTACCTCTTTCTATTTCTAGTTTATGTGAACTGATACGGAAAGACATAAAACATTTGCGAATTTCGGTATCTTTGATTACAGAAAGATATTTCTCTTTTTGAAAATGTGTTTTAAAAAGAGCATATGTCCTTAACTTCCCTTCATTTGTGTCTTTGTACTTGACTAAGGTACTGTTTAAATTATTATTAAATCGATTTATAAGGTTAGTTTTTACTATTGAGGAAAAATGTAGGTGATAAGCCAACTTGGAAGAAACACCAATATGTTTTAATATAAATTCAACACATGCCACCCAACTCATTTTCTCATTATTTGCGATTAGACTACTTTCTTTATATGCACCTTGTAGTAACACTGAATTAGAAGTAAGTAGTCTCTGCAAAAATTTGCATGTGTTTGTAATAACTTTGATACACAAAGGATATCTACCGAACTCACTTAACACAGCTAGATTTGCAGACTTTTTATTAATTTTTGATATGTATTTCAAAAATTTTATTTGCAGTTTATCACATAGAAAGTTTTCAAATAAATGTTCGAGGGAGAAGTCTGCCTTTTTAGTTTTTGACGACTAAATGTTAACTGTTCCCCATATTTCACTACCATAAAGTACCACCGGCTCAACTGTATGTTCAAACAAGTGTATTATTGTATCTAGCTTAGGGGTCATATTTGAGAAACACTTAGTTAGTTTAAACTGAGCTCTTAAAGCCCTCTTATATAAATCTGACTGACAATATGAAAATGTGCCAGAAGAGGAAAATAAGATCCCTAGATATTTATAGGAAGAACTATTTTGTATTTCCGTGCCATTAAAATAAAATATTTCTTTTGATAATTTGCCACTTTTACAAAAGACCACAATTTTTGTTCTCTTTAAGTTGACAGTTATACAATTATCTTCACTATATGAAGCTAGTTTGTCAATACATCTCTGAAGTCCAGCTTTAGAAGTTGATAATAACATGACATCATCAGCGTACAGCAATGAACTGATGAAATTATTATCAAGCTGGACTTGGTCATCTCCTTTATCAAAAATATCCGGCAGATCATTAAGAAATATTTTGAAAAAATTAGGGCTTATATTATCCCCTTGCCGGACACCAATTTTAGGCTTGAAAGCACATGTCAACTTGTCTTGTATGCGAACATATAATATATTGTCTTGATACATATGTTGAATAATGTTTCGAAAAGGACCATTTATATCTAGTTTTGCTAATTTATATAACAAAGCAGAATGTAATACAGAGTCAAATGCATTTTGAAAATCAACAAAACAAACATACAATTTTGATCTGTTATTTGTATATTTTTCTATCAATGTTCGTAAGATGAACATATGATCCGCAGTCCTAGCTTTAGGTTGGAAACCTATCTGACAATGATTTATCGTCTTATTTGTGTCTAGAAATTTCTGTAACCTTGTGTTCAAAATACTATTAAAAAGTTTGGCCAAGCATGGCATTACTGTAATCCCTCTATAGTTTTCTGGCAAGTTTGGATCATCTCCTTTATAAAGAGGTTTTATATAACCGATTTTCCATTTAGATGGATATGACCCAGATGACAAAATTAGATTAAATAACTTTACAATACAAGGTAACATATGTAACTGACTATGTTTCAACATTTCGTTTTTAATTCCATCTAACCCACAAGATTTATTATTTTTTAAGCTTTTAATTGCGGAAAGAACTTCTTTACTAGTAATGAGTATGTCCAAATCTGAAAATGTCTTTAGATGAGTAATTGAATCAAGATCTTTTTCAAATTGCTCATTTTTATTTATAAAACTTTGCTTTATATTATAAAGATTTGAAAAATGTTGTAACCAGTCATCAGCTGCGATTGTCTGGGATGGGTCACTTACATTCGATTCTTCCTTTAAATCTTTTATAAGTTTCCAATAGGCTTCTAGGTCGTTTTCATACAAATTGTCAATTTGTGTAATCAAAGTCGTTTTAAATTCTTTACATTTCTTTTTACAGCAGCGGCTGTATAATTTTCTATATTTAAAAAAAGAACCACGAATTGCTGGGTCATTAGGATATCTAGAATAAAGTGCGCTTTTTCTCAGACACTCCCTCCTCATTTTAATTAAATCATAGTCAAACCATTTTTTATTTTTGTATTTTCTATTAGAGACACCTTTAACTTGTTTTAGAGATTTTGAGCATGCTGTATAAATAATGCTGTTGAAATTGTCTACAGCCTGATCTGTGGATAAGACATCATTGTCAACAACAAAAGGTGAGTCCATAAACTTTATAACCATTTGCTTGACTTCGTCTGTATCGAATGCCTTTTGAAAAAGATAAGGAGAATCTTTGAACCACTTATAGGATTTTGGCATAGGTTGACATGCATTATTTTCAATTATTTTATTTGATACTGAAAATGATGCTGAAAGTTTCACTGAAACTTGAGCATGGTCAGACAAATGAGGTAAATGATCATGTACATGGAAGTATAAGACATTTTCAATAAGCCCTTCTGAAGCTATACAATAATCTACCAGAATATTGCCATTGTACTGAAACGAAGTATATTTACCAAACCTATCACCAAAGGTTTTTCCATTTAAAATACTCAAATTTGCTTTAATACAAAGCTCTAGTAATTCTTTACCACGAGGACAAACATGCGAGTCTTGACTTATTCTTTCCTTTGTAAACCTAGATTTAAATGTATCAGGCGGTATGGGAATATGTTTATCATTATTATCAATGTAATCACGCCCGATACCTGTTCTAGCGTTGGTATCACCCATTATAAGAATACTTCCTAATTTACTATATTTGGTAATATCATTTTCTAATAAATTTAAAATGTCCAGGTTATGTCTTAGTACATAAGAAGAATTTGCAAGTGCTATGTAAACAAAACAAAGATAAACATCATTTTTAAAACCAAAATACTTTTTTGATAACTTTAACCAGAACAATTCACTTGAATTTCTTGGTAAAATGGTGACACCGTCCTTAACATTCTTATTTATTAATAACATCATACCGCCTGAGTTTGGATATTGGCTTTCTTTAGCTCTGCTAATATTTAATTGCCAATAAGACTTGTCTATGAAAAATATGTCATCATTTTTTGTTTCTTGCATGCAAAATATATCATATGATTGAACTTCTTTACTAAATTGCTGGTCCTCTGCTTTATTTAAAACGCTTGACTTGATGTTGTGAACATTCCAACAACCTACTTTCACATAATTTTTCATAACGATGTTCATTATAATAAGTAACCAGAAGAACATGTAAAATGTAAAATGAATAAGTCGCACCTCAGGTGCAAAGATAGAAAAAAGGTGGACACGATGACACACACACCGTTAAGGACAATGTCATACACAATATGGCGTGGTGGCTAAAATCTGCGGGTGCTTTGAATTTTGCGCTGTCACAAGAACAATGTCCAATTTCGCTCTGAATTTCAGAGATAATCATAAGATATATGTAATATAGTTTACAATTTTGTTGCTGAATGAAATATACACAAACAGTAAATAAGTCAAATATTACCTTGAACTTGGTCAATTTTTGCACACAGAATTCTCCTATTTTCCTCCATCAGAAATTTAAGTTTTTTGCACAAGCATGTAGTGTGATATGTGATCTAGTACAGCCGGAATTTAAAATTTACAAAATTTTATTCACAAGGTCACTTTTCTTGCTAATCCGATAACACCTAACACTCATATATAATAGCCACTGACAATAATATACATGTCAGTTATACAGGTAAGTAAGTTTATATACACGTCCACTAATCTATCTCCTTCTTCGGCAAATACAATGAATACAAAAAACATAAGCGGAGATTTGTGTATAATGGAGTTTTTTGGTGTCTGTAAAGGCGGTAACTTTAATATTCATATCTGGGCGTGGTTCGGCTATTTCATCTGCTCAAAAAGGGAAATCAGGTTCTATCTATTGGTAAAGAGTTATTAAGTTGTTTTAGCCATGCAAAGAAGCGTGATTTTCATGAAAATCCTGACCATATATACACTGAACTTACGTTTATTAACCCTTTCAGCGTATGTTACAAAAAAGTATACCTTTGTCGCCTGCTGAAATATCTGAAGACCCTTCCATATACAGTGTAGATTCAGATCAGACTGCTTCTATAGGATCAGTCTGGTCTTGGTCCACACTGTATGTTTCTATAATTATGTAAACCAATAAACAGACATTTTTCGGCTGCAGTTATTTTGCTGGTCTTTTAAGGGTTATAGTTGGCCATCCAGAGCCTGAAAAAAAAATCTGTTGGCATTTTTGAGTACATTTTGGCATCCATGCTCAAAGTGTATCTTGATGTGTTTTAAGAAGGATAGGGGTGGATGCCAAGTCTGGAAATGCCCCAAAGTCCCAGAATTAGGTCAAAGGTCAACTGAGTGCAAATTCTTGTATATGCGTCAGATTTTAGCGTTTTTATCAATTAGCTATCCAAAATTATGATTTAAAGAAATGCAAAAACTCTTTTGGATACTACAGCCATGCTATATAAACAAAAAGCATCATCAAGGTATGATGTGTGTTTAGATCAAAGGTCATTTAAGTGCAAAATCGGTGAAAATTGTAGCAATATTTTTTTATATAGGGGCAAAATTCAAATTTTACGTTCCCTTCTATCCTAATGGAATAATTTGTTGATTGCTTTCCTGCTAGGTGAGTGTTTATCATGTTTGGAAAGCAATGATTTACCAAGTTTCCCGCGGGCAAATATTCATAATAGGCATGTAAAATACGTTACTGTATAAAATCAATTAAAATGTAATATAACTAAGAATAACCATTTCATTTTAAAGATTTTTTTTTTTGCTTAATGCTTTGTATGAATACGTCATTTTATGCAATTGTCTATCCTTTTATACATAAGATGTATTTAACTTGTTACTTACGTTACATTTTATCATCTGAAATTAAGTCATTTCTCAAAGGTATGTGTTCCTAGCTACAGCTTTCATGAAGGACTTGGCCATGATCTCGTGCTTATAGGACTAAAATATATTTATTTTCTCATTTCACACATTTTTGTGTTTGCTCCTATCTAGGAGTAATCGTAAAACAATTTTTACAAGGCCACTACCTGCTAATTGTATATAATAATCATAGCTTCATGAAAACACCAAGACCAAGCCTCCTTTCATAAAACATCAGGCGTGTTAAAACTATGATAGAATATGGTAAATACCATATACTGGAAGGAATAGATCCTCACATTGGTCTTCACATTGGCCTGTTAGCAGATGGTAACATATAAACACAAAGCTAATATACAGGTACATTCCTTATAATGACTATCCAGTGAAAACATTGTTAACTTTCTGTGGAGTATACGATGAAAATAGGCCTGGCATTTAGGGTAATCCTCCTTATAACTTTAAACATTTAATTGAAGGGGCGCGTCCTTTCATTGGCACATATTGATGAAATGATGTGGATTCAAAAGCAGCATTTCTTTGAAATCAGGCTGCTTGTGTAAACGTATTCATCAATATATAGAAGCAGTATAGATATGATATTAAAGGTAACCTCTAATTTTAAGATACCATAAAATATGTATATATGTCTTTCACAGCGCAACTTTTTATACATTGTGATTGTTGCAGTGTCGATAAATTCAATTCTAAGTATCATTATTAAACATATTTTGCTTATTATTTTTCGCAATGATAATAGAGATCAAATGCTATGAGGTTATTGGCATTTGTTTCTTTATGCTATTCTTTTTAACTGTAAAATGCCAATGCAAGTTTTATTCAAAATTAAATTTCCCAAAAACAGATGTCTGGTGACTTCTTGTGAACACAGGCATTCACCATATTGGAGCACCTGATGATTTGATTGTGTTCATAGGCTTCCATCAGTTTGGGGTCATTTCTTAGTATTTAAAGTAAATGTGTCCTGAATTGGTTATCTAATATGTACATTTCTAGCCTAATCCTTTGGTTTAACATCTCCGATTTGCTTGATGTATATAAGATCTTAAGGTAATTAACTCGCCTGTCCTAGAGTAGAATCTATCTGTTAACCATGACAATTCGCTAAGACAGGGATTGATTGCATATAGGGTAGGTGACTTACATTAATGTATGCATTTACTGTTCGTAGATACAAGTACAATATATCAGATTGGATAGCACTTGTAACTGGTAACATACTCGAAATGTGTAGTTTTAATATGGCATTACTCTTGAAATAAAACTGAACTACTTTCCTTTCACTACATACAAGACAGTCCTCAATCAGTGTTAGTCTTCACAAATATCTACAAGGATATAGGTACAAGAGAGAGCAAGATTATGCTTACAATGCTTTCTGCAAGCTGTTGTCAGCTATGTTGTTCACATTTTCGATGGTTTGCATATATATTTAAGACTATCACAATAAGCCTAATTTAGTAAACCTTTTAAAACCAAAAAACATACCATAACTCACTTTTCATAGGACAAATAAAAAAACATGTACTAGGGTTGTAAATAGCTCAACAAAATCAAATAGTGCAAAACAAAACTAAAAACAAACTACCTTGTGAATAAGAAAAGCAAAGAAATCAGCTGCATGTGACACTACTTTTACAACATTCAGTTTAATCTGTGAGTTTCAGAGATGCAAACCATACTAGTGAATTTTGGGAGTCATGTTTTTGTTTTATGTTTAAGAATATAACAGTTAACTGATCTTTAAAATAAAGTATCACTAACGTTCGAATGATTTGTTGTTTATGTTACCATGAAATATGTTCAGATGTTTTACAAGACTGCTACATGGCTCAGGTAGCCTTACCGTCTAAGATAATTAACAAGCAGAAAAGTTTCTATCAGAATTGCTGCAGAATATAATAAGATAATCATCATTACAATATGATATGAAATCTAGTTCAACAAAACATAGAAAATTTTAATGGGGACAGATGATAAATTAATTTTATAATGTAATTGTCAACAGTGAAAATTGAAAATTAAAAGAATTCAGCATACAAGGAAAATCTTTAATACTAGATCCATGTAACATCCTATATTTGGACATAAACCATGCTGGTTCTGTACTACGATGTTTTATTTGCAATCTTCAAAAACCTATACCTGCTATAGAAGACACGTAGCACTACTCCTGCCTTAATTCCTGCCTTGCCACTAGATGTATGAAATATTGCTATGCTATTTTAAGTAAATTATTGATATTAAGTCAATATTTTAATCATGATGTAGATTGTATGATTATCGTTATGTACCATTGGTAGAAATCTGAAAACTGCACTATGAATGTAAAAGAACCAAGCAAATTATAAAAAGTAATTGAGTAAGACCAGGAAATGCCACATTCACATATTGCAGACCAACCCATAGCAGTCTTTTAAATTAAGCCTTATATAGAATAAAATGTGTGTAATATATGTAAGCGAATTGTGGAGAGCAAGCCCAAATTTTATATAAGCCTTACAACAATTACTACCTTTATCCATTTATGTAAGGCACCCTTTGTTACATACGTTACCTCATTTAATATATGTGCAGCAATTTAAGATCCATTATTGTTAACATAGTTATAATTTGATTTCATTATGGAAGATATTTTGCCAATTCCGATGCAATTTGAATAATAGAAAAATGAATCTGTAAGCAGCTATAGGTTACATGCTGGAGCCAGTACAAATTACATAATAATTAGCATATTTAAATATTTACTTGATCTCAGTTCATTGCAAGTTAAAAGTTATAAACAACTTCAAATATATGAAAATGAACATTTTCAAATAGAATATAGATCAATATCATGTAAATTTCAGGTCAGGTATCATGGTTTATTCTAATGCATGTAATTTGTAAAGTCATTATCTGCAATTTAGTATAAAATGTAACATATGTATCGCTGACGAGCAGAAATACATATCACAGATGTATGCAATTGATTTTTATCTCTAGTTTAAATATTTAACGTTAAATTGTTTCACTAATACTATACAAACAAATCAACATTAGCCTTGTACTGTGTGTACTGTTATTTTTAATGCCAGTTGGGTAACGTTGATTACAGGTGATTTATAGAAAATGACCACAATAAAGTGATTAAATTATGGGTTTCTAAGGCCCCAAGACATGTCCCAAACTGAAAATAGTTTTACTTTCTGAGAGGTGCAGCAAACTCTCAAAGTAGCCAATATATCTCAGTTTAACCCAATTGAGGGAGAATTTACGCCAAAATTGCACAAAACTTACGATGTTTGTCTTTGTAAAATCCATAAAAGGATGCTTCAAAAGGGGATCCTTTAATGATAAACATGTTAATTTAAGCCTTCTGGAAGACTTCCACCATTTTTAGAGTTTAAAATGCGTCTTGTTGTTGGACCAGAGAAAAAAAGAAACACAGTTTGTAAAAATGCTCCGATTTTTGCACTTGATGACCTTTGACCCAATTTTTAAAGTCGACATATGAACATTCAGTTATAAAAAAACATTTTCTCAATGTTTTTTAGACTTATAACTATAAGCATGCAAAATTTGGCTTGAAATGAAATATGTTTATATATAAAAAGATAAAGTTGTTTAACAGTAGTACATATTTTCTCATTTTTGCACTCAATGACCTTTGACCTAATTTCTGGCCTTCATATGCAAATTCAGACTTGGCATCCACCCTTATGGCTTTGTACACATGCTGAATATTATGTTAAAAGTGGTTTAACAAATGTACTCAAAAATGCCAACAAAACCAAAAATATGCATCTTTTTTCGATTCGGATTGCCAACTATTAATTCATATGATTTGTGTCTTCGCTGAGGTGTTCTGGCGCAAGATGATACTTACTTTGGAATAAAACCACGCCTCATTTTCAGCTATTACCTATGTCAATAAAAGGTTGACCAGTCCTACTTTCCCATTCAGGATGTGACGCTGTTACAGTACCCCGATAGTCCTATAATAGGTAATATCGTGTTCTCTGGTCACTATCTATATCTTGCACTCTGAGAGTTATTTTATAAAAACCCAGAGAATGCTATTCAATGGGCCAATGACTTGACTTAAATTACCTGTGGGCGCTTCAGAAGGCTATCATTTCCAATTAATATAGAATACATCTTTTGTCTCAGCAACATAGGTTAACAAATAGTTAAAATTAAGGCCATATTAAACCTTTAAGCGTATATTACAAAAAAAAAAACGTATACCTTTGTCGTCTGCTGAAATATTTGAAGACCCTTCCATATACAGTGTAGATCCAGATCAGACTGCTTCTATAGGATCAGTCTGGTCTGGGTCCACACTGTACGCTTCTTTAATTATGTCAACCAATAAACAGACATTTTTCGGATGCAGTTATTTTGCTGGTGTTTTAAGGGTTAATTCATATGATTTGTGTATTCGCTGAGGTGTTCTGGCGCAAGATGATACTTACTTTTCAGCTATTACCTATGTCATTAAAAGGTTGACCAGTCATAATTTCCCATTCAGGATGTGCCGCTGTTACAGTACCCCAATAGTCCTATAATAGGTAATATCGTGTTCTCTGGTCACTATCTATATCTTGCACTCTGAGAGTTATTTTATAAAAAACCCAGAGAATGCTATTCAATGGGCCAATGACTTGACTTAAATTACCTGTGGGCGCTTCAGAAGGCTATCATTTCCAATTAATATAGAATACATTTCTCTTAAGATCACTTTTGTCTCAGCAACATAGGTTAACAAATAGTTAAAATTAAGGCCATATTTTAAATAAAATTTCATATCTTTAGGCAGTCTTAATTGTTTGAAAATTACTGATTTGGGTGATGTTTCGTTTTCAGTGTATTGCACATTGAGGATTGTGGTCATCAGTCTGGCGGTTTGTACACCCGTTTTACTTCATTGTCGTTCACTGACTTTTAAAAAAAGGCCGTGTCATTTTTTTGCGTTAAATGTCAATTCCTGTATTGAAATGTATATCACGCACTAATATAAAATGTTTATTTTATTTATTGCCTAAGCTTTTCTTCAATTTCTTAATTTGATTAAAACGTCAAATTGAATCCAAGGCTGTGAAAGCTCACACGCTCTTATGTAAGCATTCCTTTCCATTGAATCAAAGATATTCATAAACTAGGACTTAGAGGTAGACTACCTATTCTTATTGAAAGCTTCTTTGCTGATCGCACAATGCAGGTGAAGGTGGAATCCACTCTTTCTGATTTATATGATCAGGAGCAGGGGGTCCCACAGGGTGGTGTATTATCTACAAGTCTTTTTAATATTAAAATCAATGATATTGTTAAATGCCTGGATAATTTAACAGACTGCTCACTCTATGTTGATGATTTTTGTATTTGTTTTCGATCAAAGAGCATGCGAACAATTGAAAGGCATCTACAACAAAACTTAAACAAGATAGAACATTGGGCCACTAACAATGGCTTTAAATTTTCCAAGTCAAAAACACAGTGTGTACATTTCTGTCAGTTGCCAAAGCAACATGATGATCCAGTTCTTACATTATATGGATCGCCTATTCCTGTTGTACAGGAATACAAGTATCTTGGTTTGATATTTGACAAAAAGCTTAGTTTTATCCCGCATATTAAATACTTGAAGGCAAAGTGCCTTAAATCCTTGAACATATTGAAAGTTTTATCTCACACTACTTGGGGTGCAGATCGAACAACACTCTTACAATTATATCGATCTTTGATTCGTTCAAAACTAGACTATGGATCCATTGTTTATGGATCGGCAAGAAAATCTTATTTAGCTATGCTTGACCCTAGCCATCATCAAGGTCTTAGATTAGCCTTAGGAGCATTTAGAACATCACCTACTGCAAGTCTTTATGTTGAGGCAGATGAGCCATCTTTAAATACACGTAGAGAAAAACTTTCTTTACAATATGCTATTAGAATTGCTGAAAATGATTTAAATCCAGCTCATGATGTGACCTTTCAACCAAAATACACAGATCTTTATGAAAACAAGCCAAATTTTATTAAATCTTTTGGCGTCAGAACTTTACCAGTCCTGGAATCTGCAAACATAAACTTTAAAAACATAGATAAAACTTTTACACCAAATGTACCAGCATGGTGTATAAATGAACCAAAACTTCTTTTCGATTTACACTCTAGTAAGAAATCAGAAACAAGTCCAATTACCATGAAATCTAATTTCCTGGAGTTAAAATCACATTACATGGACTATAAGCACATTTATACAGACGGTTCAAAAGATGATATGAAAGTAGGATGTGCAGTAGTATCTGACGACTTCTCTGAAGCTATGCGGATTCCAGATGGGTCCTCAATTTTTACAGCAGAAGCAAAAGCTATTGATTTAGCATTAGATCTTATTGCTGATTGTTAAACTTCTAACAAATTTGTAATATTTTCAGACTCTCTTTCAGTATTAAAATCTTTAGATCATACTTCTTCAAAAAATCCCCAAATTCAAAAAATACTTGAAAAACATCATGATTTATCAGAATTTAATGAAATTTTACTGTTGGATCCCTAGCCACATTGGCATTGCTGGCAATGAAAGTGTGGATCAAAAAGCAAAAGATTCATTGAATTAACACCAAACAAACTTTTCAATACCTTATGCAAATTTTAAATCTTTTATCAATAGGTACATTTTAAACAAATGGCAAATTTTATGGAATAACAGTGTTGGTAATAAACTCTTTGAGATTAAACCTGTCATTGGACAATCTCAACCAGTAGTGCGAAATGTCAGACAGGAAGAAGTCATCCTTGCTCGTTTATGTATTGGTCATACAAGGATCACACACTCATATCTTTTAAAACGAGAAGAGCCACCGTATTGTTTTGGATGTGATACACTCTTTACAGTCCGCCATTTTCTACTTGAATGTGTTGATTTTTCTCATATAAGAAACAAATACTTTCATGTTGATACAATCAAACAATTGTTTAATGATGTACCTATTGATAATGTCTTTTTATTCTTAAAAGAGATTAATCTTTTTAACAAATTGTAGCTATTTTCCTTTGAACTGTTTACTTATTTAAACTAGCTTTCAGCATATCATTTTTTTTGCAGGAGAAGATCATGTATAGTCATCTGATTAGCCTATGTTGTTGTCAGATATTGTACATGATCTTCGCTGTAAAATGATTACTATTTTATCGTCTTTGCTATACTTATATGTTTTATGTGTTAAATTGTTAATATTTTAGCTAATCTATTATAGTTTTAATGTTCAGTAATACTTCTCTTACCTAACCTTGATGACGCTAATGACCCAAAAGGGTTGATGCGTCGTTAAACTCCAACTCATCATCATCATCAACCATTGAATCCAGTGAGCAGGCATCATGCCACAGACGATCTATTGGTGTAAAAGAGAAGCTAAATGAGCAATCGAATTACAATCTCCGAATTTTGAAACATCTAAGAAAATGAGAGTATTTGTAATCACATAATCGATGGGGTGCCATCGCTAACACCCCACGTTCTCGAAGAAATTTAACGATAATTGACCTATTGACTATACCTCGCGATCACAAGTTTGACCATACGGTGAAAATTTAATTTGTATCCCGTTCTGCTCATCATCCCCTTCAATTTGATATGCCACACGACCATGTTTGGGAAAAAAATTGACCCCAAGCAACCCCAAGTCCCACCCCTGGAGTACGACCCAGGCGACATAATGAAAATCTCATTCTTTTATTTTTGAGAGCAAACATAAAGTTTAGTATAAAAATCTTTGAAATTGACTTTTCAAATATGATAGATGACCTTTGAACCCTCCCCTGGGCCCCAGGGGGACGGCCCCAAAAGAGTGCTGTCGCACAACCCACTCATATGATAATTTCGCACACCAAACTTGGTTGGATTTCGTCCAATGTTTAAGGAGGATAGAGCATAACATACAGACAGACGGACGAACGAACGAACGGACAGACGGGCAGAGGCGATAACAAAACCCCCTTTAAAAAGGGATGGTTGTAATAAAGAAGAACACCATGTCACGTGCACTAATTGGATTCCGCTTTATATTCATACTAGGAAGTCCGGCTCATAGATATGTATTACAAATATACATGTATGTATTATTTGTATTTTCCTATGCAGGATATGGATTGGTAGCCCTGCTTACAGGTGTAGATAAACATGTACATTACGCCTGGTCGGCTATTATATGAGTGTTATGTACTATCGGATTAGCAAGAAAAGTGACCTTTTGAATTAAGTTTTGTTAAATTTAAATTCCGGCTGTACTAGATCACATATCACACTACATGCTTGTGCCAAAAACTTAAGTTTCTGATGGAGGTTAATAGGAGAATTCTGTGTGCAAAAATTGACCAAGTTCAAGGTAATATTTGACTTATTTACTGTTTGTGTATATTTCATTCAGCAACAAAATTGTAAACTATATTACATATATCTTATGATTATCTCTGAAATTCAGAGCGAAATTGGACATTGTTCTTGTGACAGCGCAAAATTCAAAGCACCCGCAGATTTTAGCCACCACGCCATATTGTGTATGACATTGTCCTTAAGGTTCCTCAGCACACTTTGGCCAATTTTACAAGTTATTGTTCATCATATTCAAGACAAACTAACTGCCTCTTTTGATTCGTCCTCCATAGGGCTGATTAGTTATAAGTGGTTTCTAACTATTTATGCTAAATACAGTTCCGTAAAAACTTACAACGAGGAGGATTCATTTTTTTTAGAGAAAAAAATATCTTTTCTAAATTTTCCAAATCCATCATCTGCATGTATATTTTGACATTATCCCCCTTCATGATATTACAAACTAGAGCTTCGCACCTGAGTGCACATGATTTAAGACTTTTCAGTACCATACATAGCGGCTTAGTAACAAAATGTCACTTGCGAATGTACAGTTCAATTGAATGGTTTAATAGATTGTTTTGATTCTTTACGTCCCAGCCAACAATTTTAGCTCACGTGAGCCAAAGGCTCAGTGATTTGTCTTGGCCTAGCGAGCGTCAGTCTGTCCATAAAACTTTTGCTTTAAATGACAACTCCTCCTGAACGACTGGTCCAAATTCAAACTAAATTCACAGAACTGTTCCTCACACTGCTCTTCACAAAAATTGCATAAATGGTTCAGCTCCACTGAACAGGATGGCTGCCAGAGCTCCAGATAAGAAATCTTTCAAACGTTATCTCCTCCTGAACTACATGTCCAAATTCAAAATAATTTTTATATATTTGTTCCTCAGGATACCCTCTACCAAAATTGCACAAAAACAAATTATTCCGATCAGCTGAATAAAAGGGCCACCAGAGCTCTAGATAAGAAATATCTTTAAACAGCATCTGCTCCTGAACCCCTAGGCCAAATTTAAAATAATTTCACAGAATTGTTACTTATGATGTCTTTAACCAAAAATTGCACTAAGGGTGCCGTTCCGCAGAACAAAAGGGACTCCAGAGCTCTAGATAAGATATCTTTAAATACCAATATCTCCTGAACCACGGGTCCAAAATTAAAATAATTTCACAGAAATGAATCTTATGTTGTCCTCTACTAAAATTGATCCTTTACTGAACAACATGGCTACCAGAGCTAAAAATATAAACATTTTTAAATCCAATCTCCTTCGCCACAGGCCAATGCATCATCTATTTATGTGCTAGGACTCAGGTGAGCGACCCAGGGCCATAGGGCCCTCTTGTTTGTTTTAGTTGTCAAAAAGAGCGTGTGAATAAACATAAAATGCATTCTTAACTTTTTTCCTAATTATATCTTATATCTGCTCCTCACATAAAGAGATTGCGGTACAATGGTGCATGCCATGCCACATTTCATCACAGGAAACATTAATGAGTTTCCAGTTCATTATGGATTAAGCCATGTATTCTGGGAAACCCCTAACACCTAAATCGGTAATTTTACAAACAACATAGACCCAGATGAAATGCCGCTTAATGCTGGTTTTTATCTAAGATAACACTGTTTGTAAAGGTAAAATAAAGATATTCAGACAAAAGAACACAATTTTTTTTTAAGTATAACCTGACACCCCTATGTACTATGGATTATTTGATGCACTTAGCCAAAAGGAAGAATCCATTAATATACAACGGATGAAGAATTCAGCGATGTGCCTGTATACTAATTTTATTACTTAGCCAGTATGTATGTTACTGAAATAGTGTGCACTCAGGTGAGACCTTTAGAAATATATTAATACATATTACAAGGGGCGTTCAAAAATAATGCAAGTTAAATTACTTCTCAGTCACTTTTTGTATTAAATTTGTACTTGTTTTTCTTGGTCTGCCCTTCAAAATATTCTGCATCTACCTGGAAGCGGGCCAAGTTGTCCCCGAGTCAACTCGGTCCCTAGGTCAACTCGTCCTTGGGTCAACTCGCCCGGGTCAACTCGTCCTGTTCCTATCTGCATGGGCGACTTTACATGCATTGACAAATATTTATTTATATTAAGCATGTAGACAAAATTTTGGGAATAAAAATGGTACATACTTTTGTGAGTGTACTATGTTCAGATTAGCCTACGCTTCCTACTACATACTGGTACGCCTGAGCAAGGACAAAGACCCTCACTAGCACCTAGCCATTAATTCATTATAAGAGAATGGTCATTACAGTGAGCCACTTTAGTTACGCACCATTTTTTCAGGGCCCACATTTTTTGACAAAAATGCTGGAATCGAACATTCTCTATGATAATTTATTTATTGACATTTTATCTGTTTGATGACATCGAAAAAAAATATTGGAATCACTCATGCGAATCATTCTGCTACGTCAAAGGCAATTTTGACAAAAATGCAAAAATGCACGTGCAAGCTGAACTTCCATATTTTCTATTTTTGTTTTGCGCTAGTCATTATCCATGGTGATCGTTGTGACAGAAAAACACCAAAAACAATTATTTTATTCAAGTAAAACCCCCTTTTTCGTTCGTTGAATTTAGTAATACCGTTACATTTTGAAGAAATGCTCGTTTTGACGTCATATTAACGTCAGTTACAATAATCAAATAGGGTTTTCTTCGCAAATTGTTTTGTTATGAGTCACTTGTTGACATAGAAATATCAAAACACTAAACCATCTCATCATTGACACATCTTATAGCCTTGGTAGTAGTGACGTCATCACTAACGTCAACACCATGACGCCAATAAATCCATTAATTTTTTTAACGAAAATAAAAGGTGGATACATGGTTGTTTAAAATGAAATTATAAAAGAAGTGTTTTGATAACTAGTTTACTCAGAATCATACAAAATTTTAACTAACTCAAAAAAAAGTACTAAAACCAACTTTTTTCAAACCTTAACCAGCTGGGAACCAAAATAGTAAAACATTAAAAACAATGATGAAGTTGGCTAACACATTTCAATCTTAGATATTGCCAAGAATAAATTGGCTCTTATCTCTGGCATAGCAGAAATTCGACCCTGAAAAAAGTACAATGTGATCTGAGTTTCATTCGAGATAATGCAATGTGAAATGGTGTTTTGAGGGTAGTACACTTAAAGATCAATTTTCTCATTCGTTTTTTATCTGATCACACTAAAATTTCAATGGCTAATGTAAATATAGATGCGCTTTACATTGGTAATCTCAGAATAAAATTACCAAATTATTTTTCCGAGTAATTTTACATTTTATAAGTGGTGCGTAACTAAAGTGGCTCACTGTATTTATCAGCAAGGGGTGGGGGTTGGTGGTTGTGTGGTACAAAAAAAAAAAAAAAAAAAAAAAAAAAAAAAAAAAAAAAAAAAAAGAAAAAAAAAAAAAAAAAAAAAAATAATAATAATAATAATAAATGCATATTGAAATTCAAGATTTAAAATCTCCCAAAATGGGTCTAGCCTTCATATACATATATATGAAAATATTAGAGTACCCCTCCCCACCCCTGGGTACCCATTGTGCATTGAGTTTCAGATGCTTCTTCAAAATTTTATGAACTTGTGATCACGACTTATTTGTGAACCGGGCTAAGTGTCTCTCGGTAAACCATGCATCTTTTTAGAGCAATTCAAATCAAGGATTTTTGGATGTTACGTTTGGGTGGTAATTATTGTTAATTTGAGGATTACCAGGGCGAGCAGCATCCTGTTTAAGCGCTTAAATTTAGTCACTCACCTGTAAACCGTGATTAAAGTCACTATAAATATCCCACACCTCTTATGAATATCCCACAACCTACCTTATATAGGCCATTATTTCAAGCACATTTTCAGCCTTTTCCCAGGCATATTGCAACAGGCTTTTGAACAACGTCAGTGAAGCTATAAAGAGGAATTTCGCTATTCCCTGTGTAACTGCTGGTTCTCAGTCTACTATTGGTCAGTAAGGTTAATACAGGTAATCAGAACCACCCAGTAACCAGTAACACACACGCACATTTACAGGTATTGGTGTGTGTGTGTGTTGGGGGGGGGGGGGGTACTGGTTATCTGTTTTTTTTCTATTTCTGACCACCTGTAAACCGCGAACCAGCAATTAATGTAGATATGATCAATGTTACGTTTATCGACACATGGTGGCTATTTTCCCCGGTTTGTGCACTTGGTGAGAGATAAAACTGAACTTGCAATATTTTGAACGCCCCTCGTATAATCAGGAGAGGGGATAATATCAAAATATACATGCAGATGATGGATTTGGAATATTTTGAAAAGGTATTATTTTCTCTAAAAAAATTGAATCCTCCTCATTGTAAGTTTTTACGGAACTGTATTTATCATAAATAGTTCGAAACCACTTGTAACTAATCAGCCCTATGGAGGACGAATCAAAAGAGATAGCTAGTTTGTCTTGAATATGATGGGCAATATCTTGTAAAATTGGCCAAAGTGTGCTGAGGTTTACTCTATCAATATATTAACTCTACTGCTTCTCAGTGCACCGTTGCGCCTCTTCCAAAGCACAACGAGACACCGTGGTCAACAACTGGTCCGTACACAATTATATTAATTTCAATTTGTGTATGGTGTTAGCCAACCCTTTTCAGCCATACATATCGATGAAACGAGCACATTAAGTGTGATTAAGGGGTCACATATTGAACTTTTAAATTGCAATATATCTCGGGTCCAAGAATATATGAGTATATTTTTGTCCCTTAAAGCCAACAGTGTATACCCGAATGAACCGCACCATATAACAACAAAAGCCTTCTCCCTTGTCATCAGTGGCTTTTTGACAAAATGTGAGGGCCCGGAACAGACTGCTCGTATGAGCACTCCGATCCGGATCATCACAGTTTGTTCGCTGGGAGCTGGGTCCGGATTCACCATATCTATATCAATCGCCGGTTCCCGCTCCACAGGCGGTCAGCAATGGAAAAACAGGTAACCAGTACCCCCATTTACCTGGAAATGGGGGGGGGGGGGTTCTGGTTACCTGTATTTACACCACTGACCACCCGTAGACAGGGAACCAGCAACTAATGTAGATATGGTGAATATTTACGTACCCGAAAGAAATGCAACTCAATTCCCAAAGCACCAATCACAACAAGAGTTTTCTCCCCTGTCATTCGCCTAAATGTATCGGTAGTTTTTAGACAAAAAGTGAGGACCCAGACCAGACTGCTCATATGAGCAGTCTGATCAGGGTCCACACTGTTTCTCTGGATGCTGACATTAAATAATGTACTTACATTAAATAATGTTAGAGAAAAAAAAATGCAGCAGATGAATTATTTAAGCAGACGTCGTTTAAAGCCAATGGGAGCAAGCGCTTCAAGGACTAAGGCTACGTCCACTCTGGCCCAAACCGTTTGCCCACAGGGCATTTGCCAAATAACCTGCCTATGAGTCTCCAGAAAGGAACAGGATATCATAGAAAAAAATCGTGATACGTCTCAGTGAGAAATTGATTCTCAAACGTATTAATACAGTTACACGTCAAAATCAGAGATAATGACGCAGGGTCATGGCATTATTACACCAGTTTGAATGGTTTAATATTTAAAATGGCCAATTTATGCCAACTACATACTAATTTACAGGACTCCGGTATGGGTGTGTAATTGAAAATTGTATTCCTTATTTCCGAGTCTAAACCTGTTGTGCGTACTCAAAAAAAAAAACGTCTCCATGAGACAGTTGTTTCAAACACGCAAAATGCATGTTCAAACACAGGACAGGATTTTTTTTACATAACTGGACCTATGATTAAATCTTTTATGTGAACCAATAAATCTTCAGTCTAAAAGACAGGACATTTTTCCGGGCAACTCTCAAGTAAAACTAGAGTGATCGGTTTCTTATTAGATTAGCAACACTCTTGGAAAACAGAGCCTGGTTAATTTTAAATTTTCATGACAAAAATGTGTAGCATCAACGTGTCCATTTATAATGTGAAAAAGAGAAAAACATGTATTCAAATAACCTAGAAGTTTGTCGCCCGCCTAAGATTTGTCCAGAGACACCTAGGGATGCCATAGCAACATTATATACTGCATGAGGTCTGATTTTATAAGTATTTATTACTTCACCTTTAAAAAAACTTCATACGTACCGTCCCAGCAAAAAGTCGACGGCCCATGTTGTCCGCTGAAATATCGTTAAAATCAACCAAAAACAAACTCCGGACAAACAGTGTTGACCCAGACCAATCTGCCTCTACAGAAGAGATCTGATCAGGTTCCACAAAATTTGTCCCAACGCGAAGTTACAAAGAACATGCAGCAGGGGACAAAATTATTAAATATTGCACTTGTCCTGCAGGACGAGTGACTTACAATTTTCACTAGTCCTGCAAACACATGCACTTGTCCTTTAAAAGCGTATGTAATAAAGAACATACGAGAGTAATAGGACTTCCTCGAGTAATTCGTCGAATTCTTCCTATAGTACTCGTCCTATAGGACGAGCGCCTGTGAAAAATTCAGTTGACGGTTTCATTGCAGCCCTACACTCTAGTGACTGACATCGTAACATTATCAACTCTCTCTTCCCAGGTTGCAAATACAGATACAGCAGGGCCGTAGGAATAGGGGGGGGGGGGGGGGGGGGGGGACACGGCCAAATGAAATAGACGTTAACGTCTTTGACGTTGTCATGACAGAAGCGTTAGCTCTAACTAGCTAGCAAACAGCGATTTACATGCTCTGAAAGTTTAGTCATTTCATACTTTATTATTAGATTCGAAAATCATCAGACTAGGAAATATAAAAGGTAAATGATTTTTTCATTTGTGACATAACAAAATAATAGCATGTTTTATCTTTGCTTTGATAGAATTCATGCGATTTATTTCACACGTTAAGTGGGTGGGGGTTGCATTTATTGCACGAGTCGCCATAGTGGAGTCTATTCATGAAATTCATAATAAACGGGGGCTTGGTTACAAACCTCCACCATATCAAAACTCTTCAGGAAATATTTAGAAACGAAACCTAGTCAAATGCAATTTAGCCTGGGACAACTGCAATTTGCCGATCTCTGTGTAAAATTAGTTCCAACATTTTACAAATAACGTTGGCTGCCGCTCCACACCCCTGCAACATTGTAAGTAAATATGTCAAACTGAGTATATAGAACTATACAATGTGTACTTGTTTACCGGTCGCATTCGATTCTATTAGATTGAATTTAGGGGTTGCTACCATATTGGAATCCGAAACGATCGAAGCAGCATGGCCTACATGTGATTGAATAGCCCTATTTGAAAAAGAAACAGGGAATGTGGGTGCACAGCCCCCATCATTCAACAACCAGAAATTAAGCTTCGTCTTACGTCATAAACTGCGCCCGGTAAACCAGAACCTTACCCTACCTTACCTAATCTTGCCTTATTTTTACTTTGCTTTACACTTTACTTTACAATTTACTTTGCTTTACAATTTACTTTACTAAGTTTCGTGGGCTAATTTGCCTTGCGCAATTTGTTGATTATGGAGATTGGTAACCAGACGAAAATTGATTTTGTTTGTCTGTTTAAAAGCACTGGGATATTCCAATTGGATATAATTTCCTGGCGTATGGTAGCCCCATCCCCTATCTCAAGAACCACTTTCGATTGAGCCTTCGGGTGCTCATCTCACAAAAACACACAAACCATAAACCCTCCTGGCACAGTACTGGTTACTGCCAAGGAAAAGCCAGTATTTTTTAAAGAAATGCTATGCAATGGGGACCGCTATACTGGAAGAAGTTCGAGCCCCAGAGCCAAATAAAGAACGTATTGCTCACTGGCATCTCGTTACATACCGATTTTCAGATTTGTCAACTAGACCCGTGATCTGTTAGCTTAAAAAGTGAAAAACTCTAGGCACGTGGTACGAGGGTTAGTCAAAAATAACTAAGCCCTACCTCATAACATTTTAATTTGGTATTGTAGACAACCAATATGATTATGTTCTATAAGTATAATATGTCATAGATGTTTTAACCCTAAAAAATATCCTAGTGAATCTTCTTTTATGGTTGCTAGGCAACTGAAGATCGTCAGTCAGATCGATGTGTTCACGATCTCAGCCGCCAGGAATTTACAGTATGTCTTAAAAAGGTTGTGTGCTTGAGAGTTTTTGTGAAAGGCATATTTGCGACTTATTTGAATAACATATATCATATTGTCTTTTCATTACACTAAGTTTGTTAATGTCTAGCAACAAAAACTCCAAAATTCCACAAATTTTCAAATTCACGAGGATTGTGTTGCCATGGAAACAAAATTGTGCATTTAAATCAAGGAACTTAATATGTCTGAGGGTTGGTATGTGTATGCAGTACTGTTAAAGCATTGATTTGCTAATGTTTTATGATTCCTATTAAAATTGTGCAAATATGGTTGTGGGTGGGGTAAATCATAGGACTTCAGGCATATTAAAATTTAATAAATTCTGAAATCAAACTACTACAGTATCTATAATTTGGGTTCAGTTAGTTTCTGTTCTGTGACACGGAAAAGGTAAATGTCCAAGGTATCAGACGACAATGAATAAAGCCTTGCCTTAACATTACTGTTTCCATAGCAACGCTTAGATTTAGATGTATCGCAGCGTGAACGCACCCCTCTGACAGGGCATATTCTGTTGCCTAGCAACCGTTACAAAAAGCCTACCGACAGAAATAAATTAGGTGATTAGATAGATGACATATTACTTCAATGAAATATCTTCCAAATATGTCCATTTTTACTCAATTCAAATGTTATGAGGTAGCGTTCAGTTATTTATTACTGACCCTCGTATTCGAGTTAACATGAGCATAGTGCATTATACGTTGGCTTGCTATAATTCTATATTTGGTCAAACTCATAAGATTTTGATAATATTCATTTATATTCCATAGGGAACAATGTTTAACACATATGATAAATTTACTCTATTTCAATATTTCGGTCAATAATGATTCACATAATGAGTATATTGGGCAAGATTTTGGTACTTATCGCATATGCGTAAAACACTATTGGGTCTAATTGCACTAGAGGCCTAGATATTTCCTGAATAGCCTAGATATTTCCTGAATATCTATCTGTGTCCCTCCCTTATGTGTATGACCAGCAGAGGCTCTTGCGAGACTGCATAAATGCGCAGGCTTGTCTGAGCCTTGCTGCTCGCATATGCAACAAGGGCCATACTCTAATGTTTATTTATTTATTTATTTATTTATTTATTTATTTATTTGTTTATTTATTTATACAATATTTAAAAAGGTGTGACCTAAAACATCCATTCTACCATGTGACTCTCAACACCAACACTATATATACAGTAAAACCTGTGTTAAATGGCCACTCTCAAAACGACTACAAATTGGTTTTCAAGGCCCGTTATCGCTTAATGCAGGTCAGAAGTATTGCAAGTAATACCTTTGACCTTCATTAAGCTACCATTTGTCATTAAGATCTTTATTTTGTCTATTTTTGAATGGCCGTTTTACACAGGTTTTGCTGTATATCAATTAAGCATAAATAATTTCTTTACAAAATGCACATATTTTAAAAAGGTAGACATACCATGGTTCATGTACATGGTTAAAGCTAAACCATTTGGGACATTAATGGATTCTTCTTACTTGTTTGATACAATAAACTTTCATTTCAGACACAATAGTGAATTTATCCGACTTATTCGGTGGAAAGGTCAAGGTCGATGTTGATCCAGGGAAATGTAGCTTGGATGATGAGATTCTTGATGAATATATGGATCAGGAATGGAGACAAGAGTTCTTGGCTTGTGAGGTCGGTTGATTCTTGATGAATATATGGACCAGGAATGGAGACAGGAGTTCTTGGCTAGTGAGGTAGGTTGGTTCTTGATGAATATATGGACCAGGAATGGAGACAGGAGTTCTTGGCTAGTGAGGTAGGTTGATTCTTGATGAATATATGGACCAGGAATGGAGACAGGAGTTCTTGGCTAATGAGGTAGGTTGATTCTTGATGAATATATGGACCAGGAATGGAGACAGGAGTTCTTGGCTAGTGAGGTAGGTTGATTCTTGATGAATATATGGACCAGGAATGGAGACAGGAGTTCTTGGCTAATGAGGTATGTTGATTCTTGATGAATATATAGACCAGGAATGGAGACAGGAGTTCTTGGCTAGTGAGGTAGGTTGATTCTTGATGAATATATGGACCAGGAATGGAGACAGGAGCTCTAGGCTAGTGAGGTAGGTTGATTCATGATGAATATATATAGACCAGGAATGGAGACAGGAGTTCTTGGCCAGTGAGGTAGGTTGATTCCTGATGGATATATGGACCAGGAATGGAGACAGGAGGTCTTGGCTAGTGAGGTAGGTTGATTCTTGATGAATATATGGACCAGGAATGGAGACAAGAGTTCTTGGCTAGTGAGGTAGGTTGGTTCTTGAAGAATATATGGACCAGAGATGGCGACAAAAGTTCTTGGCTAATGAGGTAGGTTTATTCTTGATGAATATATGGACCAGGAATGGAGACAGGAGTTCTTGGCTAATGAGGAAGGTTGATTCTTGATGAATATATGGACCAGGAATGGAGACTTGAGTTTTTGGCTAGTGAGGTAGGTTGATTCCTGATGAATATATTGACCAGGAATGGAGACAGAAGTTCTTGGCTAATGAGGTAGGTTGATTCCTGATGAATATATGGACCAGGAATGGAGACAGGAGTTCTTGGCTAATGAGGAAGGTTGATTCTTGATGAATATATGGACCAGGAATGGAGACAAGAGTTCTTGGCTAATGAGGTAGGTTGATTCCTGATGAATATATGGACCAGGAATGGAGACTTGAGTTCTTGGCTAGTGAGGTAGGTTGATTCTTGATGAATATATTGACCAGGAATGGAGACAGGAGTTCTTGGCTAATGAGGAAGGTTGATTCTTGATGAATATATGGACCAGGAATGGAGACAGAATTTCTTGGCTAATGAGGTAGGTTGATTCCTGATGAAAATATGGACCAGGAATGGAGACTTGAGTTCTTGGCTAGTGAGGTAGGTTGATTCTTGATGAATATATTGACCAGGAATGGAGACAGGAGGTCTTGGCTAGTGAGGTAGGTTGATTCTTGATGAATATATGGACCAGGAATGGAGACAGAAGTTCTTGGCTAATGAGGAAGGTTGATTCTTGATGAATATATTGACCAGGAATGGAGACAGGAATTCTTGGCTAATGAGGAAGGTTGATTCTTGATGAATATATGGACCAGGAATGGAGACAGAAGTTCTTGGCTAATGAGGTGGGTTGATTCCTGATGAATATATGGACCAGGATTGGAGACATGAGTTCTTGGCTTATGAGGTAGGTTGATTATTGATGAATATATGGACCAGGAATGGAGACAGAAGTTCTTGGCTAATGAGGTAGGTTGATTATTGATAAATATATGGACCAGGAATGGAGACAGGAGTTCTTGGCTAGTGAGGTAGGTTGATTCTTGATGAATATATTGACCAGGAATGGAGACTTGAGTTCTTGGCTAGTGAGGTAGGTTGATTCTTGATGAATATATGGACCAGGAATGGAGACAGGAGTTCTTGGCTAATGAGGAAGGTTGATTCTTGATGAATATATGAACCAGGAATGGAGACTTGAGTTCTTGGCTAGTGAGGTAGGTTGATTCTTGATGAATATATTGACCAGGAATGGAGACAGAAGGTCTTGGCTAATGAGGTAGGTTGATTCTTGATAAATATATGGACCAGGAATGGAGACAAGAGTTCTTGGCTAATGAGGTAGGTTGATTCCTGATGAATATATGGACCAGGAATGGAGACTTGAGTTCTTGGCTAGTGAGGTAGGTTGATTCTTGATGAATATATTGACCAGGAATGGAGTCAGGAGTTCTTGGCTAATGAGGTAGGTTGATTCTTGATGAATATATGGACCAGGAATGGAGACAAAAGTTCTTGGCTAATGAGGTAGGTTGATTCCTGATGAATATATGGACCAGGAATGGAGACAGGAGTTCTTGGCTAATGAGGAAGGTTGATTCTTGATGAATATATGGACCAGGAATGGAGACAGGAGTTCTTGGCTAATGAGGAAGGTTGATTCTTGATGAATATATGGACCAGGAATGGAGACTTGAGTTCTTGGCTAGTGAGGTAGGTTGATTCTTGATGAATATATTGACCAGGAATGGAGACAGAAGTTCTTGGCTAATGAGGTAGGTTGATTCCTGATGAATATATGTACTAGGAATGGAGACTTGAGTTCTTGGCTAATTAGGTAGGTTGATTCTTGATAAATATATGGACCAGGAATGGAAACAAGAGTTCTTGGCTAGTGAGGTAGGTTGATTCTTGATGCATATATGGACCAGGAATGGTGACAGGAGTTCTTGGCTAATGAGGTAGGTTGATTCTTGATACATATATGGACCAGGAATGGAGACAGGAGTTCTTGGCTAGTGAGGTAGGTTGATTCTTGATGAATATATGGACCAGGAATGGAGACTTGAGTTCTTGGCTAATGAGGTAGGTTGATTCTTGATAAATATATGGACCAGGAATGGAAACAGGAGTTCTTGGCTAATGAGGAAGGTTGATTCTTGATGAATATATGGACCAGGAATGGAAACAAGAGTTCTTGGCTAGTGAGGTAGGTTGATTCTTGATGAATATATGGACCAGGAATGGAGACAGAAGTTCTTGGCTAATGAGGTAGGTTGATTCTTAATAAATATATGGACCAGGAATGGAAACAAGAGTTCTTGGCTAGTGAGGTAGGTTGATTCTTGATGCATATATGGACCAGGAATGGAGACAGGAGTTCTTGGCTAATGAGGTAGGTTGATTCTTGATAAATATATGGACCAGGAATGGAAACAGGAGTTCTTGGCTAGTGAGGTAGGTTGATTCTTGATGAATATATGGACCAGGAATGGAGACAGAAGTTCTTGGCTAATGAGGTAGGTTGATTCCTGATGAATATATGGACCAGGAATGGAAACAGGAGTTCTTGGCTAGTGAGGTAGGTTGATTCCTGATGAATATATGGACCAGGAATGGAGACAGGAGTTCTTGGCTAATGAGGTAGGTTGATTCTTGATAAATATATGGACCAGGAATGGAAACAGGAGTTCTTGGCTAGTGAGGTAGGTTGATTCTTGATGCATATATGGACCAGGAATGGAAACAGGAGTTCTTGGCTAGTGAGGTAGGTTGATTCCTGATGAATATATGGACCAGGAATGGTGACCGGAGTTCTTTGCAAGTGATGTAGGCTGATACATATAGTCAATACATATATATTATTCAGGAGTCTAAGCTCGGGAGGTACAATTTAGTTTATTATCAATGGCTCGAGGCAGGTTTTTGTCTAGAGGGGTAGTTTCAAGCCTTTTTAAGTGAAAACAATGTGAATCGATTCAGTTTTTCAAATTTCCCTAATCATTCACCATTTTCCTGTATCTTCTCTACATTTGCATAAGGCTATAAAAGTACAGGCCAATGCCAAGTATTATTGTATGTTTTACCCATTCTCACGACACATTTTGACAGGTTTGAATTCAGGAACTCGGATCAGACTCCATATCTAATTGAAGCTGTCTACTATCAAAATTCTCACGAGATTTTGGCATTTTGCTTTCATCGGCGCGCAGAGGAGGCTCAGATGAGCCTATACAGTCGCATAGTCTCGCCAGAGCACACATACAGTAGGGATGTAAATGAAGGCTCAAACCCAGATTTTGGCCTCTAGTTCCACTAGATAGCTATGCATTCATGTTTTGGCATTTTAAGCGTCCACCAATTCTGACCAGGGTCAACACTGTTTAGTCTCAACAAATTTCCCACTGGATTTTGTAAGTTTCTGTGTTTTTGTTGATGTTTTTAAAAGCTGACAGTCACCTGATTTTGTGTTTTTCCAGAAGAAAACTTAGGCACATACTTTGATGTCATTCTAATTGAACTGAACATTCCATCTTTTTGAAACATCTTTTCCCTTATTTTTATGAAAAACGAGGACACTAGAATGTGTGCAGGACATTTTCGATTTTATCGTGAACCATTTCAATTTTTGCTTACATGTTTATGTCTGTCTGTGTTTCAGTCTTATCTCAACCCAGCTCCTTGCTCTTCTATCAGTATGTTTGGTGAGTCTCTCTATCTTTCTTCTTCTTTTCTTCTACCTATTGATTAGTCATACTGTAGTTAATTATATTAAAAATTCAGCCGACGCGAAAAAATTATTAAACAAACCCTAGCATGCAAAGAGTTAAGGACAGACCCAATCGTACGTACGTAGATCCTTGCGTGCCGTGGCTTATGTTTTCATAGGAGATCTTACATGAGTGTTCATGTTTTATTGAATTTATTGAACGAGATGGGAAAAAGAGATAAAATGCGAGGCATGCCGAGCATTTTATCTCTTTTTCGCAACGAGTTTAATAAATTCAACAAAACAGCAGCACGAATGTTAGATTCTATTTATCATATGATACTAAAATTTATTAAAATCGCGTTTGGCGTGAATCTGTTTTTTTTTTTGATCAAACGCGTCTGCTGTTTTTACAGTTTCTGCAGTTTTCTTTAATTTAAGAGGGCCCATTTTCATATTTGTATAATTTCATGGATTATGCATTTCGCTTATTGTATGGCCACTAGAAATATGATCATGGGCGTGGGTGTCAATTGATCAAGTAAGAGGTCCATGCGCCTCTACAAACGACGAAGTATCTGAATTTCATTCAATTTAAGTGGTTCAACTAACAAGATATCATATTTCCTGAGCATCTTTCATATTCTATCAATATTTTGAACAAAAACTTTTCTAATTTCTTTCACTCAATCAAAAAGATGTTGTATGTACTCAAAAGAACAGTCTCAGTGATACGGTTCTTTTGTATACCACAACATATCATTCTTCTTAGCTAGCTCTAGCGTTCACTTGAGAATAATCAAAAGAACAGTCATAGTGATACGGTTCTTTTGTATACCACAACATATTAATTTTCTAAGCTAGCTCTAGCGTTCACTTTGGAATACTTAAAAGAACAGTCTTAGTGATACGATTCATTTGTATACTACAACATATCATTCTTCTAAGCTTGCCCTAGCGTTCACTTGTGAAAAGATGAACAATCTCAGAAATCGTTTTCGTTTCTTGAATCATTCATGAAAATTGACTACACGTTTAACCCATGTGTGTCTGTTGTCTTTTTTATGGGAACAGTGTAGACCCTGATCAGACGCCACAGAATGCGACGTTTGATTAGGATCCCTATTGCTTTTACGGGATTTTTTTTATCCAAAATGAAATAGAAATGAAAAAAAACACAAAAAAACACTTGACACCTCTTAAATTGAAAATGGACTATTCCAATTGATACTGATGGGAAATTTATTTTAGCATATATGGGTTAATGGAATATATGTGATGAGCTCATGACAATTGTCATATTAAACTGTTGTCTCATTTCCAGGTGATGGTGCAGCATCTGTAGATCATCGTCCCAACAAGAGAAAAGCTTCTGACGGTCTCTTTGGACATGTCCACCATTTCGTTAGTTTCACTGATGTAGATTACCAGCCTTGTCATGGCGACGCCACCCAAGAGGGAACTGTTACAACCTCCTCCAAGCGCAGAGCGGTGAACAACGACCACGGTTACTATGCAGTCCCGGTTGAAGTACCCGTTGATCCGTTGCCATCACGTGACCACAGACAGTTGGCTGTCAGACATGCAAGGAGGTCGGTGAAGAGAGCTGTTAGGAGAATGGTAAGTTACTATTTACAAAAGGAACATCATTAATATTGAGTAGCATTTAGTCCGTTGTTATCGCATGGTCACAGAAGATGGTTGCCATAAGTAACTTTATCTGAAAGTACCATGTTTACTATGGAAAAGCAATTGATGTGTTTTAATCACGTGGCCATAGAGAGTTGGTTGCCATACATGCACAATAGTAAGTAACTATCTAAAATGAACATAGTTACTATGGAGTAGGACTTGGTCTGTTGTCGTCACGGGGCCACAGAAGATGGTCGCCTTACATGCACAATAGTAAGTAACTATCTGAAATGAACATAGTTACTATGGAGTAGCACTTGGTCTGTTGTCTTCACGGGGCCACAGAAGATGGTTGCCATACATGCGCAATAGTAAGTAACTATCTGAAATGAACATAGTTACTATGGAGTAGCACTTGGTCTGTTGTCGTCACGGGGCCACAGAAGATGGTCGCCTTACATGCGCAACAGTAAGTAACTATCTGAAATGACCAAAGATACTATTGAGTAGGACTTGGTCTGTTGTCATCACAGAAGATGGTTGTCATATATGCACATGCACAATAGTAAGTAACTCTATCAGAAATGACCACAGTAGCTATAGAGTTGTCATCACGTGATCACAGAAAGTTGGTTGTCATACATACACAACAGTAAGTATCTCTCTCTTACATGACCATAGTTACTATGGAGTAGCACTTGTTCTGTTGTCATCACGTGGTCACACTTGAGAAGATGGTCGTCAAACATGCACACCAGGAAGTAACTTTCTCTAAAAAGTTGGTTAACTTTGGCACAGGTTTTCAAGTGTTTTTTTTCGTAAACGATCATTATCTTACGATAGGAGCATTTGTCAAATACTGAAGATTCTCTGCGCAAGACAATGCGTAAACGATACCTTTCAAATACACAAATAGTATGGCCTGGTCTTGACCTGTTTTTGAAAACAAATAAATATTCTAGTAGACTGGCCCCCGTCGTCAAACTTATTCATTACTCAAACTTGAAACTTATTTTTCATTGATTCCTCATTCTATTTTTGACTGAGTTTGACAAAGAGCTGAAAGAAAAGACAACTCTGATGGGAAAAACAATGTTTGGATTGTTTCTCTTGATCAGTTTTACAAACAACAAGATAAATATATATGAACATACGACGGGTAGTCAGTCTAATGTTCCAGTTGCACTAGTGTTTCAAAAATGCATTTTGTGTTCTTATGGATTTATTTAGAATTTTGCTTATAGATAACGTTAAAATCATGCGATATAAATTGTGTATCATCAGTTAAGTCGCTTTTCTTAGGATGATGTACGCTCTGTTTACGGAAAACAAGCGACGAATTTATTTATATATTCATATTTCGTCTCTGTTTTAGATCACAATTTTTTTACGGCTCCACTGAAATGGCACCGTAAAACTTAATTTGCCACCGTAGATGCGACGATGTACCGCCTTAAAAGACAAGAAAAATGATTACAGTAGCTCACATGTTTGAAGAAATATATGAAAATTAATTAAATCAGGCCTCACGATAAGAGTGCGTAATTAAAAATTCACTTCCTTATTTCTCCAAAACATACGTTGTGGGTACTCAAAAGAACCGTCTCAAAGAAATGGTTCTTTTGAACACCCAATATAAAAATAAAATATACATGTATTAACATTTTAAGCTCAATTATATTGTTATGTATACCTATGGTAATAATATTTTTTCTTTATTGTTTTCAGAACTCGAGGCCTATCAGGAGAGTGTTGTGAACACCAAACCTTATTAGAAGACATTTTATGAAGTGTAACCGAATTCTGATAAAGACTTGATGTGGAGTTTACTGTATGCTACTTCAGTCAATTGTTGCCCTCAATTTTTTATTGATATCATGAATTAATTTTGCATGCAAAATTTGCTGATATATACTTATTTGAATATCAGAATGGTGCTTTTTTGTTAAAAAAAACAAACAGACCCCAACCTTTTAACTAAAGACCCAAGCCAGCGAGGACTCTTATCAGACTTGGTGTGTCCAGGTTACACTGTGCCATCGCAGGGTACAAAGTTAAATTATTAGCTTGTTACGCACAGGTTCATTTATATATACAGGCACGAGATTTCAGTACTTATCGCATATGCGCAAAAATCCCTTAAAACATCCATGCTGGCGTATCTAGCAAGGCCAGAGGTCTAAAATTTACTCTGAATCTTCATTACATCCATACTTTGTGTATGCGAGCAGCGAAGCTCTGGCGAGTCTGTGCAATCACGCAGAATCGCCACAGCCTTCATTGCTTGTCAATGCGATAAGTACCAAACATCTCGTTGATCACTGAACCATTATATTCTGGGTATTTAAAGCACATGAACTTTTCAGGAGGAGGGCTTTACAGAGTGTTATTAAAGCCATCATTTTTTGTACATGCCTACGTAGCTTTGCAGTAGAACTAAGTGTCTCGTTTTTGATCTGAACCATCATCTACCTCCATACTTATTATGTGGAAGCAGTGAAGGCTCTGGTGAGACTGTGCCGGCATGCAGACTCGGCTGAGCCATCACTGGTTGCATGTGTCAATGACCAAAATACCTCATGTGCTGGCTAATATTTAAACTGACAACAATAAGCCATGACCGGCCCTGCTTTGATGTGCAGTCTGATCTTAATCTTTGTTGACATAAATGTCAAGACCATTTCCCCTGTAAATATCTTTTCTCTATTATCATTATGTAATTATGAGACAATAAATAATAATTTTACTGCCATTTCTGTTGAAATTTATCAAACATATACACTAGCATGGTTTTGAAACAAACGACAAACAGCAAAACCTGTGTAAAACCGCCACTCAAAAATAGACAAAACAAATGCCTTAATGACAACTGGTAGCTTAATGAAGGTCAAAAGTATTGCAGAATGCTCCCCTCCCCTTGGGAGCATTCTGCAATAGTTTTGGCCTGCATTAAGCGATAATCAGTCTTGAATACCATTTTATCGGTCTTTTTGAGAGTGACCGTTTAACACAGGTTTTACTGTACGTTATAAAGCCGCAGACATAACATGTGTACACACATTTTCTTATATATATTATAAATGCTAACATTATGTTGAAGTTGTCGTCAGTTTGTATTCAAAAACCTGAGAGCCAAGGACAATTCAATTTACCTGCCAGTGGCGTCTGTTGATAACTTTGCAAACAATTTGAACCCATACCATGCCCCACAAAACACCAGGCCTGATCTGGATCCGAAATGTTTGACACTCTGTTGGTATTCCTGAAATGATTTTTTTTTCGAAAATCTTAATCTTGAAGAAAAATCAAGAAGGTACCAAACAGGCAAAGAGGTAATTCAGCAATCTTATTGCTCTAGGAATGAGTAGAGCTCTTGAAAAAGCAAGGGAGTATGACCTGGAAATGCCACAATCACAAACCACAGATAAAACTAAGGCACCAAGAGGAATAGACACGGAACAAATATAGACACACGTCAGCAATATTCTTGAACACAATGATTAATGTAAAGTCTACCTCAGCGACAGGGGCTTGAAGTTATAATTTATTGAGCAGCAGGGGAGCGATATATAATTACGTGAAATGAAACGACTAAAGTCCGACGATTTAGGGATAAACTGCTCAAATCAAGCATAATATGATCCAGTTTTTGGTCAAATTTTTCAGTTTTTCCCTCGTCTGTTTTCTCAAAAATGTTGGATGAAATTGAAGGGATGGTCCCTAAACATTGATTGCAAAACTGAAGCCATATAAGCATAGCGTCCGTTTTTGTGGGACAAAGGCAAACAGTGCAGACCCAGATCAGACGCCACAGAACGTAGCGTCTGATCAGGATCTCCACTGTTTGTTTACAGAATGTTCAATTGAAATTTGAGCAAAAATGTTGAATACCACCCAACAACCCTTGAATATTCTACTCTCTAGAGCAGTTGTCCATTCCATACACAAATTAGGGGTGGATAAAGTATCAGAGCAAGATTTGCATGTGTTTTTTGTCGCATGCTGACTTTTTTTTCAAAATTAGATTTTTCAAAAAATATTTTAAGAATAAAAAAAAAAGATTTCAAAATCAGTGTCATACGGTTTGGATTTAGATCAGGACCGACGTTATATCGACGGTCCTGATCTGGGTCCAAAGTGTTTGCAAACGTTATCTGCAGACGACACTATTAGGCAAAAAACCTTTACTTAGCATCTTCACCAGCGAAGGTTTCGTCGTATCTACCTTTCGACAAACCCTTCACCTCACGACCCTCAAAATTTATTATTAGCGCAGACTTATCGACCAATGAAAACGCCAGGAAGGATTTTTTCGATAATCCCTTCCTGCCAATCAGATTAAACGCATCTAGTATGCACCGCAGAAGTCCAGATATGAAAAGATTTTGGTCGTAGTTTTTTTTTATTCTTCTTATATCCTTCAGTTCAGATTTATGTTATGGGTTCTCAAAAGAACCATCTTAATGTGGCGGTTCTTTTGAGCACCTTAAACGTATATTTTAGTTGTTTAATAAGAAAACTAAATGTAAAGTAATTACGCACTCTTATCTGGAGGCCTGGTGATTATCGATTTTTTGCTCCGCTTTGTGATTGATCAATTTTCTTGTAACTATTTTCGTCTTATGACGTACTCAATCGGAAGAAAGTATCATTGTGAGGCCAAGGGTTAAGATAGCGAATCGCAACCCTTGGTACATGACAAGATGTTACTTAGTGAAAACGCTTAATGAATATAAATATGCGACTGACTGCTTCAAATTCAGGTTATTCCAAAAGACAATAGCAGTATTCCAGTCGCCGCAGCTGTGGCACCTGCTTTGGTATCCTTCAAGAGGGATATGTCTGACCTGCTCCGACCGCTTATGGGGATTACTCTTCCTGATCACGAATCTACACTCAAATGAGATGTGTAGCGCCTTGCCATCGAGCCTGGTAGCCTACGCAAGCCCGAACTTCATACTTCATAGTTGTAGATATTGCTCTACTCGGGGATTCGGGAACACTGCATTTTTTTTATAAAACCACTTTACTACGAAGCCACTATAAAACAGCAATCGCTTCAGAGTTTGGTACTTATCGCGTAGGCGAGCAGCTAATGCTCTGACAAGTCCACGCAGACACCCAGTCTCGTCAGAGCCTTTGCTACTCACATACTCAAAGTATGGAAGAAGTTGAAAGTTAAGACAAAATATTTGACTTATAACCATGTTGAACCGCAAACTTCACATTTCGCAAATTTCACACCGTGTGAAGAATTGATACCAAATCGTCACTTTTGGAAAATGTGAAATTTGCGTTTGGTCAATTTCTCTAACATATGTGCTCAAATTTCACATCTTTCTCATTTGTAACTGAAGAATTGGTACGTATTCGTGTCATCTACGAAGGACTGGTTCGATTTTTCTCAGGTGTGAAGAATTGGTACTCAATTTTCACAAATGTGAAGAACCGGTACCAGTTCTTCATACCTGTGAAGAATTGGTACAGATCATGTGACGTTATCATTGTAGGCGTGTCATGGGCATTTACACAGCAGGGTGTCTTGTAAGTTTTTCTGACATGGAACCAAGCTTAAGGACGACGTTTAGTTTTTAAAGGGGTGTGTTCGAAAAAAACAAGGATGGAAACATGACCATAGAATGCATACATTGTATGCAATTGTATACTTTAGGGGTAATTTGGACTAACACTTAGCATGCTGACGTTATGCACCAGTAGTTTGCATCCATGCCCCCTCCTGGGACAGGCGCATAGTGGGGATATTGACTTTCCACTCTACAAAGTCCTGGTGTATACCATGCCTAGCGGATTCATATTTCTGTCAAATCCTGGTATAGGAACACCCTAGTGGATCATATTTGTATATCTTTAAAAAAACGGCGCTTAAGACCCGCAGTGCCCCCTATCACATGCCTCATGGGTACCGAGGTTACAAGCGACTGGATGACTGCATCTCTCTCTCTCTCTCTGTCTGTCTGTCTGTCTGTCTCTCTCTCTCTCTGACTCTCTCTCTCTCCCTCGCGCGCGCATGTACTCAAAGTGAGAAAGAGAGAGAGAGAGAGAGAGAGAGAGAGAGAGAAAGAGAGAGAGAAGGAGTGAGAACATCATGCGCGGATCCAGAAAGTTTTGCCAAAGGGGATCCAACTTTGCAATGAGGATCCAAATAACACTGATAGCAAGTAATCCTTAACAACATGCTGATGTATCCAGCAAAGCTATAGGTCTAAATTTTGGTCTTAGCCTTCATCTACATGCATACTCTGGCTCGTAGGTCTATGTCTGAACCCGCGAAAGCTTCTTCACTACAACAGGCCAATGGCTTGATCCTACATATATGTCTTCTCTGTTTCTGTCTATTCTGATAAAGCACGCCGTGTTCTCTGGCCACCCCGGCTTCTTTCCACATCGTCAAAACAGACTTTGGCTATTGCGCTGGCATGAGCACTTCAAGTGGTTCAGAAATTCACATTTAACCCCAGTTTTTGGGGGAGTCTTATTATCCCCACGCCCGTCCGTCCGTTATGCTATCTCCTCCTAAACCATTGGACGAAATTCAACCAAACTTGGTGTGTGAGTTACTCACATGAATGGGGCGCGCAACGTAAATTTTTTGGCCCCGCCCCCTGGGGCCCTGGGGAGGGGTCAAAAGGTCAAATATCATTTAATTTCAATTACAAAGTCAATTTCAAAGATTTTTATTCCATACTTTGTGTGTGTTCTCACAAATGAAAGATACAAAACATATCAAACAGGATTTTTATTCTGTCGCCTGGGTCATCATGCCCCAGGGGTGGGACTTTGGGGCACTGGGGGTGCCCAGGGGGTCAAATTTTTTTTCAAACATGGTCAGGTGGCATATCAAATCGACGGTTGACTACAAGCGGAACAGAATGCAAGTAGCATTTTCATCCTAGGGTCAAACTGGTGACATTGGGGCGAGGTCAAAAGGTCAAATATCATTAACATGTCAATTTCAAAGATTTTTTATACCAAACTCTTTGTTTATGTTCTAACAAATAAAAGATAGAAAGCATATTGAACAGAATTTTCATTCTGTTGCCAGGGTCATGCCCCGGGGTGGGACTTGTGGGTGCAGGGGGGAGTAAAAAACTTTAGCGTGGGGATTTGCGATGGCGCCCCATCGACTGCGCGCTCTAGTTTATTTATTTATTTATATACATTATTTAATGAGGGTAAAACACATTTAGCTAATATAAAACTATTCTACCATGTCTCGGGTGTCTGGTGACCAGTTGTAGCAATTCCCCTCCCTCACCCTGCCATTTTGACTTGCCAAAGTGTTGCCTCTGTGGGCTGGATCCCAGATACAACAACAACAACATGGCAAATTCCATACGATTAGTAACCCGCAGCAGGCTAAGATGGCCCTGTCCATCAACACAGTATCGCCAAAGCTAGCACAATTCACACGCAAGCACTTAAGATTTGGGATCTTAGCACATTGAGCGCAACCAGGGCTCAGCCACTGTGCAAATGCTGCTCGCATGTTATCGCGCATATGTGATAAGTACCAAAATCTAATGTGCTGACCCAAATAAAGGTTCTGAACCATATACACACAAGATGGCTGAGAATAGAATTACCGTAATCCATAACACGGCTCAAATAGACCTTATTGAACGCTTGAAATAGAGTACGATGTTTTGAACAAATGAAGGCCACCAAAGCGTTCCGAATAAAATCGACGTTAACGTCATTAACGTTGTCAGGGTAGTAGCTTTAGCTCAAAATAGCTTGCAGATAGCGTTTTCATTGCTCTGAAAGGTTTGTCATTTTATACTACTTAATTGAACTGAATTACACAAAAATTGACATTACTTAAGTTAAATACATTGTTCTTTCACAACGTATCTTATTTACAACACATTTAACGTTTTCTTAGACAAAATTCAGTATTTTATTTCGATAATTTCCGATATTTTATGCCCTGGCGTAATGATCATAATTTGATCGTGCCAGTATTAAGAGAAAGATTAAGAGAAAGAAAGGTACATTTGTGGGTGGGGAATTGTAGTCATGTTGCATATCAAATAAAAGGGAATAGAGCAAACTGCACAATGAAAGCAAATATAAATACCCTTACACACACCCTCAACCCCTGGGTGGGGTCAAAAGGTCAAATATACAACTTTTTCGGAATATGGCCATGTTGCATATGCATAAAGCGCCAAGAAAAAATGTATCTGAAAGTGTCGTCTGCTGAAGTCGTATACTGCAAATAATTGCCTTACATTACCGACGAATTAAGTATAGAAGCAAACAGCGTGGACCCAGAACAGACTGCTCCTATAGGAGCAGTCTGATCAGGGTCCACACTGTTTGCCATAGAGGCTTCTTACAAATTTCAGCAGACGAGAATAGCAGACGACTTTTGTTGTGATTGGCGCATTAAGGGTTAAGTGATACTTCCCGGTAAAGTGCAGTCCTGTCTCTTCAGACGACTGACCGAAAGGCAACAACGCTCTTCCTAGACTCCGTTACTCGCCTATGCGATAAGGAACAAAGAAAGGAAGAAGGCAAAAATCAGGAACCGACACAACCAAGCACAACACTCGACCAAGGACACCATAAGGGAAAGTGACAAAACACAAGAAAACATAACACAAAATATAGCCAAGAGGTCCGCCCTTTCCCAGCAGGTGACCACAAGGCTGCAAGGAACAGACAAGACAGTATGACAAAGGCAAACACTATAAGAATCCACAAATGAAGGGTAAGAAAATTACTGGAGGGCTTAAATATGTTTGACGATGCCTTTCTGGTGTGGATCAAGGCACATAGATGTTTGGTTTGCATGAAAGATACCTAACTCATCGATGTATCATCCCCTAGTACATGGAAGTCAAGATATAAAAAAATGAGATAAAACAGTGCATACAACTCGATACCGGAGCAAAAGAAATCCAACAGTTAAGCCCCGGTGGGCCCGACCAGAGACAGAACGACAGGCCCCAACCCTCTTATCTATAGATAAGTCTTTGGAACTTTCATAGATTCTGAGGTTCGACCCGCCGGTGTGCAATTAAAGAGGAAAGCAAAGTTGCTAACCGTGATTGTGTTGACCACCAAGCATGCAGTCTGTAGAAATACATCAATGTAACATAAAGGAAGAATTATTTTAATAGACTGCGTGGAAAAAATATTGGAGCCAACAATGTTCTTTAATTTATACACCGAGTCGCCATAAATTTCTGGTTCTGAAAGTCCCTGGCGCCAGAGAGATTTCAGTCCGACATGGAATTTAGATATCAAATCATAGAATCGGCGACACAATTTAGAAGAACGTTTTAATCCCTCATATTTTTGGGCGAGTACATCAGCTATTGGTACATATCACAGTGGTGACCTGTTAAGACTGAGACGAGCCTGTGCATCTGCTCAATCTTGCCAGAGCTTTTGCTGCCGGCAAGCTCAAAGTATAGAAGTAGAGGAAGGCTTAGTCAAAAATGTATGGCGGAGCGCAGTGGTTCACTTGGTAGAGTGTTAGACTCGGGGTCGAAGGGTTTCTAATTCGAGACTCACCGAAGAGTCTGTGTTGCGTCCCTGAGCAAGACACTTCCGCTGCTTAGTTCTGTTTGAACCCAGGAAGAAGGAAATCGTCCCGACATGACTGAAAAAATGCTGACTTGGACATAAAGCAACAACCTAAACAAACAAAATTTCGGGCCTTTTAATCCTCTGGCTATTCAGAGTGCAATATGGGCCAGTGCAATAGATTTCAGTACCTATTGCATATGTGCAAATGTCTCTAATAAATGAGCCGCGACATGTGATTTCCAACAATGTGATATTTTGACATGAATAGACTCAGACCAGCCTGTGCAGCCTTCTGTTTAGCTTCGAAATTCCAAATGCTGTTCGATCAGTAGCTTAATATTCACATTATATTCAAGCGACTAGCAAAGGCTCTGATCAGACTGCGCGTATACATGCGCAGGCTGATCTGAGGCTTTGCTGGTCGTCAATACCACATTGTTGGAAATCTCATGTCGCGGCTCAAATGCCCATACTGATGCATCCAGCAAAGCTAGGGGTCAAAATTTTGGTCTGAGCATTCTTTTTTTTTATTTCTTTGGCTTGTATGTCTGAACTGGCGAAAGCTGGTTCATGACAACAGACCAATGGCTTGTTGCTCTGTCTGTTTCGGTTTCTGACTATTTCGAGCAAGCGCGCTGTGTTTCTTTTCTCTGGACTCCGGCTTCTTTCCACAGCATCAAAACAGACTTTGACTGTTACGCTGGCATGAGCCTTTCGTGTGGTAAGAAATTCAGTTTTTTTGGAATTTTTATGCTCACCGTTCGATAGACTCTGGTGTCTGGTGCTTGACCAGTTGTAGTAATTTCTCGCCTCCAATTATGGCTAGCGGTAGTTGAGCCTCTGTAGGATGGATCCCAGATACAACAACAACAACAACATGGACTTTTCACAGGATTGATAACCCGCACCAGACTTAGAGGATCCTATCCATCAACATAGTCTCGCCAGAGCTGACACAGTTCACACGCAAGTGTAAATAAGCCAGTACTTGAGATTATGTTTCTGATCGCATTGCCGAGCAATGCAGGCTCGTGCGAGCCTGTGCAAATACACAGATTCGACCATGCCTTCGCTACTCGTACATGTATATGATAAGTACCAAAATCCCTTGTGCTGTCACAAAATCTCTTGTTCAGGCTCAAAATCATCATGATGTGCTGACCCAAATGGAGGTTCAGACCTGAACCATATCCACACAAGATGGCTCGTAGCTGCACATATACTTCTAAAGAGAATAAAATCAACCGTAATCCTAATTCACAAATAGACCTCAATCGGCACGCTTGAACAAATGAAGGTCGCCAAAGCGTTCCAAACCAGTAAAGTCGACGTTAACGTCATTAACGTTGTCATGGCAGTAGCTTTAGCTCAAACCAGCTTGCAAACAGCGTTTTCATTGCTCTGAAAGGTTTGTCGTTTTAAACTACCTATTTAAACTGGATTACACCAATTTTTCTTACAAAACTGAAGTTAATTTAATTCTCCTTTCACAACATATCTAATTTACAACATATTTAAGGTTATCTTAGACAAAATTCAGTATTTCATTCCGAGACATTAGTGGGTGGGGAATTGCCAAATAGGGTGAATTATCTAGTACGTCCCATTTTAGAAAAAGTACAATTTTCGGAAGACTTCCAGTTTAGCGGTCCCCAGTTTATTTATCGGGTTATGCATTCCTTTAAATATGGGGCTACTGCCCCCACACTCCCGTCGAAATGCTTATTGGGGTTATTTTTGCTTTTTTTTTGTCATTTTTTTGGAGATCGACACGCTGTCTATCTTAATAGCAACAGGAGACACTACCGGGGACCGCTAAACTGGAAACTACCCCAATTTTCGAATGACTATTACAACTAGTTCTGCGATACCTTCATATTCAAGCTAGACACAATAGGGCGGTCCCCCTTCGTATGTCTCTGCACGATAAAGGGTAAACTTCATATGCCGAACATTCCCCGAGGCCGTACTAGCCCCGGTCTCCCCTATTGATGTTAATGAGGTGGGGCCATTACCTTTTTACTAAATTATACTGTATACAAGCATTGAATGCTCAGGCGGGTAGTTCCCCGGTAGTATTCCTTTGCGCATATCTACTGCTGCTATTGCGATAGACAGCGTGTCGATCTCCAAAAAAGACAAAAAAGCAAAAATAACCCAAATAAGCATTTCGACGGGGGTGTGGGGGCGGTAGCCCCCATATTTTAAGGAATGCATAACCCGATAAAAATACTGGGGACCGCTAAACTGGAAGTCTTCCGCTCATGGGTGCAGACTGCTTCCTAAGGTGATAAGTACCAAAATCGCATGCACTGGTCCAAATGCTTCACAAATGTTCATATCATATACTGCTGATGAATGGTTTGTCTTGCTAAAGCTCATGGACAGACGCACAAGCCATTCAATAAATAGAGGATATTTACTTTTTTGAGGCGAATACCAAATATATTTCATCGAGTGCGGTGAAAAAATCAGTATTTTTCACGAGTGCGTAGCACGAGTGAAAATGCTGATATTTTCACCACACGAGATGAAATATATTTGGTATTTGCCGAAAAAAGTAAATTTTCTTTTTATTTTATACTCAACGGAAATACAGAAATCACAACCTTACTTTTTAATTTGTCGTTTCTCGTTCGATTTGACTTTTGCAGTGTGTTTATTGGGTATAACATTGGGTGTAAACATAGTTTGCACCTAGAAAATGGCTTAGAATCATATTTAAACGAATGAAACGCAAGAAATCAGCATTTAAAGAAAGTCTATTGAGTGTGCCTTAGGGTAGGCGTCACGTGCAAACTGGCGCTACGCCAGGTCAAACAGTGACGTCATTATGTTTGATGTTGACGTCACAACATGCGTAGTGTTATTTTTGACAAATATTCTTCACTTAAAGCCTTATGTAAAAAAATCTCAGTCACAAAATTGCCAAGAAAGCCTTGTTTTGCTACCGTTCTATTCTATTCTACAGTGAAAATATAAATCGTATCAGTCACTAGTGAAAAAATACGATATTTTTTCACTGTAGAAAAATACCAATTTTACTCACATTTGATATGCATTGAATTCACTGCTTGTGATAAAATAAATAAACATTATCATATGACGTCGCGTCTGGGAGTGAAATAACGCCATGCAATAAAATCTGTAAACCACTAGTGGTTTATCGATTTACGGGAAACGTTATGACGTCCATAACAACGTTGCGTACATAATGACAAAATCATAACGTTTTTACACCCAAAATAAGATTTCAAAGTATTAGTCATATAATAAATAGAATCTAACATTCGTGCTCTTGTATTATTGAATTTATTAAACTCGTTGCGAAAAAGAGATAAAATGCTCGGCAAGCCTCGCATTTTATCCCTTTTCCCCAACTCGTTTATTAAATTCAATAAACCATGAGCACTCATGTAAGATCCTCTATGCCTACCTATGCAGACGGACAACTGACCGAACGGCAACTCACAACGCACAGCATAGACTCTTCTTAGACCCCGTTGTTCGCATTTGCGATAAGGAACGAACGCTCATGTTTTTAATTGTCTTGTTTTAATGTCAAACGAATTTGGTGTCAAAAGACTGGATTATTTTTGTACCCGAGGTGCTCTGGGGTAGCTAAAGTCTTAAGTCGCTGAGGTAGCTTTAGCTATCAAGCTGTGGTAGTTAAATTCATTTCAACATTACTTTGTTAGAGGAACGGAATATTAAAGAAGAGCTTAACTGGACCCCTGGACATGCAACTTTTGCAGATGAGCTTGCAAAGTCAGCAGCAGATGAGATGCCAGACATTTCCACTCCTGCAACTATCTTAGATATCAGAAACATGTAAATTAAAAGGCAAAGCAGATTGGGTGTAGGAACTACAGGAAGGCAAATGAAAGAGTAGCGCATTTAATCATCCATACAGAAATAAAAAAAACAATAAAAAATAATTTAAAAAATACTTTCACAAATGAGAAATAAATGTATATATAAACAGATTGCTGTAATCTTGTAAAAGAATCCCCCCTGTCCACTTGTGGACAAACTTATTTTTCAAACATCTCCTAGAGGAATGCCAGCAGATTGAAAACATTAGAGAAAGATTAAGCATTGCCTCTTTGCCCCCAACTTTTTGTCGTCTGTGGATTTTTTTTTCAAAATCAACTTTTTCGAAAAATTATTTCCGGAATACGATCAGAGTGTTGTCGAGCCTGATCTGGGTCCAAACTGTTTGCAAAAGTTATCAGCAGAGGACAATAGTACGCAAAGAGTTTATCTTTTTCAACATACTGGTATCAGTCATTTTACAACAGACCTGCCCCCCCCCCCCCCCCCCCCCCTAGGTTTTAAAACTTATTTCATGCTCAACCCAACTTAACATGAAATTTATAATGCTCATAAATGATAAAATGCCAACGATTGTTGGCATTTTAACATTTATCAACATGATAAATACAACATTTGAGAGTTTGAAAGCAAGAAAAGTCTTTATTTTTCAGCATTTTAGTTTTTATTAGCAGTTGAAAATTCATGCTCAGTTGAGTTGAGCATGAAAATAGTTTTTTAACCTCAGGCCTGTATCTGGAAGTTAAAGATATAGATCCTTATGAAAAATCAAAACCATCTTTGAGGAGTTTAATGTGGAAACAAATCCAGATAAATATGTAACTGCTTGATATGCTTGTTATGAAGTATTAATGTTTTAATCCTTTGTATACTGGAAACCCTTAAACGGGGTATTTGGCAAACAGTGAAGACCAAGATAAAATGCAACTTTATATAAAGCAGCATTTCATCAGGGTCTGCACTGTTTGCAAGGACCAAAACAACCATCAGGGACAGAAAAACACATCATAATTTAGAAAATTCTACCCGTGGCCCCTTAAAGTACACAACAGGCAGTCACATGCTTATTGTTTCGATATGTATGGGACAATCGATCAGAATAGAGAACAGTTAATGCCCTATGGTGTTTGTTCCTCTATTAGGAGCATGTCGTTGTATAGGTCTATAGTATTGTAGATCTTGCACTTCAAGTTTTAGATAAAACCATTCCCCATATATTCCACCATGCAGCGAATCTATCCAGAGAGCTTGTCTTTCTGTTAGCTAAATGTGCCACACATTAAAATTTTGGATTAGGCAAGTAGCTAAGGGTCTGACTAACCTACACAGAAGCGGAGTCTTGTCAGAGCCTTCTCTTACCACAGGCGCCTGAAGTTTTGTATTTAAAACATGCAAAAGGCTTTCAGATAGAAGATCACTATAGCGATATCGAATATGATGACATGTGAGCTATTGGTTTTGAGGCAAGAGAAGCGATAAAATGAGAACTTCAAGCTCCTGTGCCCTTACCGCGTACACAAAGTATGGAAGAAGATGAGAACTCAGACCAAATATTTGACTTGTATTCCTGGTGGATAGCTTAACATCCGAGCATCACATGTACATTTAACGAGTGTTTTTAATATGATGGTCGAGACGTGATCTGATGCCCAGCGGCGCGTTACCCCCGTAACGCTTATGACGATAGTTTTAAAAAGTAAGTGGGTATGATCAGGAAATACCATAATCACAAACTGCAGACCAACCCACGGCACCGTGAGGAAGAACTACAGGACATTTACAGTAACAAGACATCCAAAAGACAATAAAAGCAAAGCAACCAGCTCTCTCCTCCTCGTCAAGATGATTGCAAAACTAGAAAGGACATGACGTCGCGCACAGTATTGGCGTACAAAACGGGTTTTTGCTTTTTTTTCTGCTTACAGGAACCGATTTCTGATTTTCTGGTCAGTTTTTTTTGTTTTGAAACTAGAGGTGTACGTTTGCCTTGTTAAGAGTTTATTAATTCTTTGTTTTTATTTATCAAAACAGTTAAAGGAGAGCCCAAGAACTCAAAATTTGAGAGTAAAACCTCTGTAACTCTGTAACACTAAGGCCGTGGTAGGCATACGCAAACGCGTATTACAACGCCATTTTGACGTCAATTATTACTGGATTTAGTCTACGCCAAACCTGAAACGTCACCGATCAACGTCATATCAAGTTTGCTGTTTATTTCTCTACAACGACGTCTCAGAAAGTTAAGTTTTGCAAAATAAAATCTGTAACTCGCGACAAAAACGCGCGAAAAATACAGGCATGGTCTCTTCGGTAAGTAAATTTATAATTTTGATGGCGTTTTATTGACAAAATAAATATCTGTTTAAAATGTACTTTTTCCGTTGTGAAAGTTAATAGAAAAATATTTGCATTGCCGCTTTCCATTTAAAAATGTACAACAAAACCCCAAGTCTTAAAATTTGTTACCAAAACACAATTTTCATTTAAATAAATACACATGCTCTTGAAATTTAAGCATAGCTTTAACGTTGAAAATGAATCTCACTAGAAAATTATATCTCTACAATGTACTTTGCTTGCTTACTTATAAATGCGCTTTATTAAGTTAATCCGCCGAAAAATAAAGAAAATGTGAACATTTACCCCTGTCTTAAATTTTGTTACCGTCGGTAAAAAATGACGTTAAACAAAGAGACGTCAAACGAGTGATTTGAGAATAAGCTGCCGTTCTCAGCTCTGTTGTGTATGCGTGTATACTAACACTGATATAGAAAGCTAGAAAACGGGTTTCATATATTTTACCAGCGAATAAAAGTCTCTTCAGAACCAAGACGTCTTGCTAAATATTAGGAGAAGAAAGAAATTAGCGTCGCGACCTTACAATTCGACGTTACGATTTGTACGCCAATACTGTGCGCACCGTCATACCAAAACAAAGACCGACACAGAGACCCCACAAACAATAGGAGGTACATAAAACAATAAATCAACAACAGAACCACCGCCTTAGAACGGACAGCAGGCATAAGCTATCAGGGGGGCTGAAAGGAATTTTACTGGCGCCAAATATTCGCCTTAGATTCTGTTGTTGTTAATACACAACTATGGAGGCTTCTTAACTAATGCAATACATCACCACAGACAAGCAATCTAATCAAATTAACACACTATGGTGAAACAAAGGAAAGGCCCATGACTCACAGATAGCCAGAGCTAAAGAAAACCTCAAGTTGAGCTACGGTGGGCCCAGTCAAGGACCAAGCTTTACGTCTGGGCCGTCATTGAGTCTGAGGTCTGTCCCACCGTCGTAAAACCAATTACCAGAATAGTTATTTGGAACAACTGAAAACCGCTAAAGTATTCCAAATGAAATAGACGTTAACGTCATTGACGTTGTCATGACAAAAGCGTCAGCTCTAACTAGCTTGCAAACAGCGTTTTCATTGCTCTTAACGGTTAGTCATTATATACTTTGTCATTAAGATCGACCTTCATCAGAATAGGCAATATAAAAGGTAAATGATTTTTTTCGTTTGTGACATTACAAAAATAGCATGTTTTATATTTGCTTTGATAGAATTCATCCGATTTATTTTACATTATAAGTGGGTGGGGTTATTCATTTATTTCACGACTCGGAAAGTCAACTGCCGCGTGTGGTTTTTTGGCTAGACTGCAATTGATTTTGACTAAGTTTTATAGATGAGCTTGCATCTAAATACATGAACATGTGTGTTTATATTGTTTATATCGTTGTTCTATATGCTTTTGACACCCTTACTTACAAAGCGGCAATGGTTTGGGGGTCGCAGCCCCTATTAATTGACTGCTTCTGTCGTAAATGCATAGATTCAACGATTTGTGGGCTGATTTGCTTAAATTAGCCTGGTCTATCTGGCGCATTCTGTTCTATTTGTTGTTTTGCGGTTGACTTCATATTGGAATCCAAAACGATAAAACAGCTACGACCTACACGTGAGCCCAACACGAATACGAAGCAGAGGGTGTGGGGCGCAGCCCCCATTATTTAATATTAATTTTTTATTTGTATATCTGTTTGTCTGATGAGCATGATGAGTGATCTCCAGAAATACGTAACCACCATGAAATATTTCTTAACATTATTTAGTTGTTGGTTTGTATAACAGTTTTCAAAGACGAGGCATAACATTTTAAGAGTTTAAAACATACTACATCTAAAGCGATATATTTTGAATCCTTCTCGATTTTTTTTCTCTTCAAGAGATGTGTGTCCAACATTATTTATATACCAACTTTAAGCTCGAACTTCTGATAACTTAAGAAGTGCAAACTCTGGTCACGTGGTATTCGAGTTAACAAGAGTCTGCTATTCCGTTTGGGCCAACTTATGAGAATTTGGTACTTAACGCATTCGCTTAAAGTGACTCCCGTAACTTGCATGTGTAGCTATCTAGTAGAGCCAGAAGCCTAAAACATTCCCTGAGCATTTGAGCCGCGACATGTGATTTCCAACAATGCGGTATTTTGACAGGTGTAGACTCAGACGAGCCTATGCAGCCTCTTTTAAGCTAAGAAACTCCAAATTATGTTCAGTCAGAAGCTTAAAAGTCATAAAATATTCAAGCGACTTGCAAAGACTCTGATCAGACTGTGCGTATGCGCAGGCTGATCTGAGGCTTTGCTGGTCGCACATACCACATTGTTGAAAATCTCATGTCGCGGATCTGCGTCCCTATTTTTTGTATGTGATCAACAGAGGCTCTTACCAGACTGCGCATGTGCACAGGCTCGTCTGAACCTTTGCTGCTCGCATATGCGAAAAGTGACAAAAAGTGTTTGAAAAGTGGATTTTAATTTCAGACACTATGGTGAATTTATCAGACTTGTTCGGTGAAAAGGTCAAGGTCGATGTAGATCCAGGG
>CAXHUL010000739.1:0-108000 GCA_964019695.1 Loripinus fragilis
TAAAAGGTATAGAGTAAAGTCGGATATATTCGGACAGACGGCTAATTTCGGACAGCAACCTTGTTTGTTTCATATTTCAAATACTGGAATAAAAATAAATTACCTAAGCAAATAGTGATACTCCTGATGTGACGGCTCATAAAGAGCCGTCTCATCAGGATTAGCACTATTTCCAAATGTGTGTCCGAATTTACCTGATGTCCGAATTTACCCGACTTTACCCTACCGGGTAGTTTACACATGTAGTGAGGTAGAGTTATCCGGCGATGAGACCATGTGAGGATCCAGAGGGGGTTATAGGGGATCCGGACCCCTCACCCCCGGAAAATTACAAGTTATATGGGTTTCTATAGAAATTAACACTTGGACCCTGGACCCCCCCCCCCCTATAAAAGTTGGACTCCCTCGATCCTTTGGAAAGAATAGTTTTCTCTGTAATAAAACCATTGGACCCCTCTGTAAATTGTAAAATAAGTTGAGGACTAAAAGAAAACAAAAAAAAAAAAAAAAAAACGTTGTCCAGGCTGTTTTCTGGCCGTCAAACTACCCCCCCCCCCAACACCCTGACAAAAATTCCTAGATCCGCGCATGGAGACTATGCATTCTACCAAAGATCACCAGCCATCAGCCGATGCGCGTTCATAGACGTATACTTGTTTTGCGTGCCCAAAAACTTACTCTTCGAGGCCATCTATACATAAAACATGCCATGTAATGGTGTTAACATAAGGTCCTCAATGCAAGAAAACTTATCTTTGGGGCCGAGGGTGCGAACAGCAAAGGCGCTGACCGGCGCGGGCCGATCTGCGCCTTTGCTATTCGCCTTTTGGAAAGCATCAGCGAAATTTTAATTTTCCAGCTAGTCACCGTATCTGATATGAGCAACTGGCTTGAATCTTAATAAGACCTCGTTTGTCGCATCGAGGCCCATATATTTTCTATTACTATATACGGCTATTCATGAACACTCCCATCCACTCTGGTAAATAACAAAGCATTATGTATAAACTTTCCTAGAAATACTTGTCCGGACATCCTGGAAAATCATATGACGAAACTGCAGATGCCAAAATATATTTAAAAGCAACATCATGCTGCATTTCACCAGGGTCTACACTGTTTGCTATGGTAAAAAAGAGCTCCAGGTACAAAAATACAATATTTTAGAAAAAATTACCTGACACCCTTTTTCCATACAATGGACTATCCCAAGTTCGTTATTGTTTTAAACCAGAAAGTAAAATATCATTAATTATTATACAAAAGTTAAAGTTGAAGAGGATGAGCTGCGAACTTTGTTTGGTTTGATTCTTTAAGTCCCATCAACACTCTTTCAGTTATCTACAGATGGATCTTCCCGGGTTGAACCAGTACTAAGCTAAAATTAATGTTCTTGCTCAAGGACATAACACAGTGACGCCGGTGAGGTTCGAACCCGCGGCGGCCCGTAGTCTCGGTTCAAACACTCTACCACTGACCCACTGCGCTCCCATGAGCTGCGAACTAACAAAGAAGTGCAAGAACATAGCATCGTCAGAGCTCTCACTAACTGCTGATTGGCAGTCCTGAACCCCTAATTTTGGTGCTGGGACTCTCATTTTTGAAGGAGGCTAAATCCTTTAGTATGGCGGCACTCCCACTTTTTGCAAAGAGGGCTATAGGACTATTCATATGTATAAAAATATATGAGTACCCCCCACCCCTAGAATCAGCCTCTCGGAACTATGGGGGCATGCACGGACCCGGGACCTCCTCTCTACAACTGTAAAATATTATAGTTGAGTACTAAAAAATGTCAGGGTTGATTTCAGGCAGCCCCCCCCCTCCCCCCCCCCCCCCAAAAAAAAAAAAAAAAAAAAAATCCTGGATCCGCGTATGGGATACTGACTATTCATGCATTGATTTCCTGCATGGACCTCTTTTTAATCAAATAAGAGCCTGTATCACAAAAATTTACAAATAACACCAATAGATCTTGAGCTTGCAGCATTTCAAAAACACGGGGGTCCCAGGATGTCTTTCTTTCTCTTAAAGTACTGACACGATCAAATTTTGACAGGGTTCCCACAAATTATAGAAAGTAAAATTCCCTGACTTTTCCCTGACTTTTCACTGACCAAATTCAAATTTCCCTGACCCAAAATATCGGCATTTGTCAAGTTTTGTGGGTAATCTATGAGATTGGTTAGTGAACAAACAGCAATTTCAAGCAAATGTTCCTGTATAGTGATAAAATTTATGATCCTTTCATCAAAACTCTTTAGTTGATCTTTTGTCCTCTGGTGATCTTTGACTTACATTCAGTGCTAAAATGCCTAGCATTACTACACGGCCTCCAATCTCTGCCTCCTTCTCCAAAAAGAGCAGAACGTAAAGGGAGGCGAAGGCCCTTCCGGGAAGCAGGCAGTGGGCATAAACAACGGAACACGGTAAGTTGTGTTGACACATTTTCAATCATAAGTAAATTTTCAGCGCAAAACTCGAAAATCTAAGAATGCTATGCTTCGGGCAATTGTTCAAGCTATCCGTAGAGCATGCTGTTTGCACATTTGAACTTAGTTTGTAAGCGTGAGAGCTTTTCTCCCGTTGCACAGTTGTCCAAGAAACGGTGGTTCCCGCATGGTTTTGCCTTCTAACCAAACAACTAGTAGCGTTTGGACCCTTATTCATACTACTGAGGCCCCTCCACACCCATGTTGTCCCAAATGCAATTTTTCGAGATATTTCAATGATAATTGAGTGATTTAGAGCCAAATTTCTTTAGGAGCAGGAGGCGAAGGGCAGGAGAAGGAGGCTGGGAGAGGAGGAGCAGGCGGCGATGATATCAAAATTTGCATTGATTTTGCTTATTTTTAATAATACAAATGTATACTTATCCAATCTATATCAAACTTGCATGTATGATACGAATGATTACGCATAACCCAGAACGTCATGAGCTTGCTAGAGGTATATATATTATAAGAGAGGTATATATAGCAATGTTTGTGATCAGAATAATTCAGTTAACAATAGCGTTTAATCATTCGTATCATACATGCAAGTTTAATATAGATTGGATAAGTATACATTTGTATTATCAAAAATAAGCAAAATCAATGCAAATTTTGATATCATCGCCGCCTGCTCCTCCTCTCCCAGCCTCCTTCTCCTGCCCTTCGCCTCCTGCTCCTAAAGAAATTTGGCTCTAAATCACTCAATTATCATTGAAATATCTCGAAAAATTGCATTTGGGACAACATGGGTGTGGAGGGGCCCCGGTAGTATGAATAAGGGTCCAAACGCTACTAGTTGTTTGGTTAGAAGGCAAAACCATGCGGGAACCACCGTTTCTTGGACAACTGTGCAATGGGAGAAAAGCTCTCACGCTTACAAACTAAGTTCAAATGTGCAAACAGCATGCTCTACGGATAGCTTGAACAATTGCCCGAAGCATAGCATTCTTAGATTTTCGAGTTTTGCGCTGAAAATTTACTTATGATTGAAAATGTGTCAACACAACTTACCGTGTTCCATTGTTTATGCCCACTGCCTGCTTCCCGGAAGGGCCTTCGCCTCCCTTTACGTTCTGCTCTTTTTGGAGAAGGAGGCAGAGATTGGAGGCCGTGTACTACCAGAGAGCAATCTGAATTGTAATTGTTAACTTCTGAGATAAGACATGTAGTGAGATGTAAATGGATCATTATATAACTTATTAAAAATGCTCTGTTACCATAATGTAAAAGCAAACAGAACAAAACTGGCTAGCTACATGTATATATTATAAAATTGTCATTTACCACTGACTGATATTTTAGCACCTGAGGCTTCTTCATACATTTAGAAGCATGCCTAAACAAAGTTTTAGTTTTCCATCAAAAGGTGTGGTAGCAGATTTTTGCCTGTAACCAGAGGCATAACCCCATATTTTGAAAGGCCAACTAAATGAAGCTGTCAATTTGTCAATAATTATATAATTTTGTACCCAAATAGTTATATGGAAGGCTCAGGGATTGCCAAAATCAAATGATGCATCCTATCCCATGCACCAGGAGGAAACAAACAAACAACCTAGAGTAACAAATAATAGAAACTTCATCATGCAAATGTTCAATTTGTCTTCACTCACAGTAATGACCAATATCAAAACTGTGGCAGGAGTTGCCTCAATCCATAAATGAACTATTATAGTACAAACATAACCTTTTACACCAGAAAGCAAGCAGGAAACCGCTGCCATTTCATAAAGACAAGGATTTTTCAACAACCAAATTTCTTCATGCTAATTGTGTCAATAGTGTGTACTGCCGGGTGAGTAGAGTAAGTATCAAAATGTCTTACAGTGTAATAAGAGAAGCATTACACTTATTAAAACAAACAGGGAAAACTTTCCCAAGTATTCAAAGATACCAATCTGTCAATTATATTTTTTCAGCAACTGTGACCATAGTGTAAAGACAAATGTACCATATTAAGATCTATTATTCCATCAAAAAAGATGATCAACACACAAATAACTTAGCCCCCTTCAGTATAGCCCTTATTAAAAGATAATTTCACATGGCATTCATTTTGCCAATACATACTTATTTTTGAAAGCAAAGTATCTGAGATTATAACAAAATCTGTGGTATGAATGAGATGATCAGCACTGTCTCTCTGCATAAGCATATTCTATTAGGATTTACAAAGAGAAATAGCTCTTAAAATGATTTGGCCAGACCCCTTACTGTTGTATTACGAGTATCTTGAGCATATAAATGCATTTGTGACATTTGAAGAAAATTTTATAATCAGCTCTAAAAGATATTAAAGAAACAAAATGCCACAGACAGACAAATAGAAGGACAGAAAATGAGAAACATTGTTTCCCCACAGATACAGTTTTCAGTCCCTATCAGTCATGCTTACCACTTTCTGATGAGAATATATTTTCTTAGATTACCATTATACAATTTTGTGGATTTTACATTTTCGTATTCCAAAAAGCATTATTCCTAATATCAGTCCAGTGATTAAGTGTTCTATATCATATTTTGTCTAAAAATTTGGACATCCCTAGAATTAAGACACATTGATCTACTAATTTGAACAGTAATTATTAACATTCAAAAATATGACAAGTTGTTGTCATGAAATTCCCTGACTTTTCCCTGACTTTTTCCAAAATTTCAAATTTCCCTGACTCAAATCAAAATTCCCTGACTTTTCCCTGACCTTGAACTTTTTTCACTTTTCACTGACTTTTCCCTGACCGTGGGAACCCTGTTTGATCATTACACCAGGGAGTGCGGTTTTGGAATTGGCTTTTTTCCTTTGTATCTGTCTTAAGAATTCCATTTCCTCTGAGTGATGCAATCCCAAACGCGTCTTTTTTAAGAGATTCGACAAATGACCATTTTTTATCTTTATTATGTCTCCCTGTACTAAAATGAGCAGGGGTGTCCAGGGGATTTTGTCGTACACTTACACAAAGTTAGTAAGGGTGCAAAGATCAGGAATCCAGTGGGACAGTGATAAACTAACAGTTAGACACCACAAACGAGAGCCAAGAGGTCAGCCCTTTCCCAGCAGGTGAATCATTAAAGCCAACTGTTATTAACCATTGGTTGGTTGCAGTTAGGTCGCACCTATTTCATATTAATCCGAGATAAGGATGAGTTAAACTCCTCAAGATACTCATTGTCAATCTTGTCAGGGGGGCGATAAAAGGAACCAAGGTACAGTGTCCTACATCTAATAATGTTCAACTTACACCAAACTATTTCGCAGTTGGTGTCCATTTCCGCAGTTTCAGTACAGAGCAAGTCACGCTAAAAAGCAATAAAGACACCACCATGCCGGGCATCACTATGTTCTGGGAAATGAACCCACAATATTCAATTTCAAGCCCATCGGCGTCACTGAATCAGCAAGGATACTTACGATAGCGTGTGTTTCAGTAGAATTGTGGGCATAAATATCTGTATGTTGCTTTATTTTTTGTAACCATTAGTTCTTCAACTTCTATTTTAATCACAATACTGTTGCAGTTGCAGGGAAACTTCAGATTTGCCCAGCTGTGCAGCGGTAAACATAGGTGCCACATAAACTAACCGGGATGCTCTCTATTCTATTCTATTCTATTATCGGGAAAAGAATAAAAACCGGGACCAACGTCTGGGATCCGGTCAAACTCCCCAACAGTGGCGTCCCCTAGCGGTCATCCTTCCCTCAGAAAACACCACTGCCACATGGTTCCAAATGAGGAGGAATCTGCCGGCACTATTTGCGGTCATCTGGTACCCTTCTTAGCGCTCGGAATTGTTTACAGATGGCTGCCATGCCTGACAACAGTTCGCTTCGCTATATGTTTTACTTTTAATCTCTGCTCACACATTTGGCAGAAATATGAGACTTCGGCACATCAATCTGCTGATCATTTTATTTTTGATAAGATGACTACAGGCTCACCAACTAAGTAAATCAGTTTTAAATGCAAAACAAACCAGAAACGTGTGCCCTGCCTCTACCATCGATCGATGCTTAGAGTGACCACAGGCCTTTGACTCTTAAAAATCCCATTAAACTGATGGTATTTATCTTCCAGTCGACGTTGACTAGAAGTATATCTTAAGTAAATAAATTGGCAGTTTTACAGCTGTAGCATGTCAATGCCATGTGGTGTGACTCAAGAAAAATCAGAAAATAAATCTAAAGATGTCCTGGATTTTGACCTTTAGCCCCAGCTTTGGCATGTATCCCAGTGTCTGTGGTAGTCAGTCAATTGTCATAATATATATTCTTTATAATAAATGGTTGGCAAGAAATTTGCATAAGTCAACAGGAAATACATGTAAATATTAAAGCACTTTTAAAGGAGTCCTAGATTTTGATATCTAGCTCCTCTCTGTGTCATGAGGGTTTATATAGGGGGGGGGGGGGGGGGGGTCTGGTTTTCACTATTCATAAAAAATTTAGTCCATTATTCATCTCATTTAAAATTTTGGGTTATTCATTAAAATAAGACCAATTATTCATTAAAAGTAAGAAAGATGGCAAAGAAATCTGATTATTCACTACTCATTATTTTTTTATTCAATTCATTAAAAAATAGGATTATTCATTAATTTTTAGGCCTGCATTATTCACTATTCATTATTTTTTTGGCTCATTATTCACTATTCTTTATAAAAAAAGGAAATGTGTGGTGCTCTCCATTATCTTTTGGACAATATATTTATAAGATTTGTCTCAAGATTATTTCGACAAATTATAGGTATTTCAATCGGTGTTAAATGCGCTTCTCCTGTTGCAGATTCTTTTCTGTTTTGTTATGAGAGAGATTTCATGTTACCTAGCTCTTTCTGATAATTAACAAGCGGATGTTATTGTCTGATCAAATTCACTTGCTTTTTTAAAAATTATGGTGATATGGGGTTTCCAGATCAAGTCATTCGCAATGTCCACACCCAGGTACCTGGTGTAGGCTACAACCTAAAGGGTATGGCCGGTTGGAGAATAGGATGATCTTGATCTTGTGATACACATGACCTGGTCATGAGCTGATCATACTCACTTACTTTTCTAAAGACTCTTCTGCAACAAGGCATATACCAGAACCTGTATTTTATGGCAATTTAGTTTACAAATTTAAAAGAATTATTGGAACGTAAGAAAGGCGACAAAGATCAGGAATCCATACAATTAAGTACCACCTCTGACCCAGGATAATTAGTGATGGTGCTGAAGTCATGTTTTGTGACAGCCCAAGATGCCCTTGGTAAAGTGTAAAGCCTGTTGTATATGAGTACATTAATTTCCTTGTCAATATATGGATTTGCTCTGGTTAAAACAAGGGTGATTATGGCATGTGGCAGTACTTTTTATGCATTAATTAGGGGATAACTGTACAGTAAAACCTGTGTAAAATGGCCACTCTCAAAAAGACCAAAAATTGGTTTTCAAGACCAATTATCGCTTAATGCAGGTCAAACGTATAGAAGAATGCTTAAAGGGGGAGCATTCTGAAATACTTTCGACCCTTATTAAGCTACCATTTGTCATTAAGATCTTTGTTTTGCCTATTTTTGAGTGGCCATTTAACACAGGTTTAAAGTATTCAAAATTTTCATTTTTATCAGATAAACAGTTAGAAATGCAGTTTTAAGGTGACGCGGGAGGGGAGTGGTAAAACGTGATTTCGGACTGATGTCATGTTACAAAATCAAGTGCATTAGAATCATTATTACTTCTATTCAGGACTAATCAAGTTCTTTGGTTGTGTGGCCAGAATTCACTCTAAAGAAGTGTGCGGCTCTAATACAACATTTGTGAACACGGTGTTCAACAATTTGACCAATCCAGAAAGTGAATCATTACAGAGCTTATCCATTCAAACTCTAGGATTTATAGGAAGTTCTATTGAAGGAAAGATGGCACTGGAAAAATTAGGTATTGTATAAACCCATTCAGAACTCTGTTGTCACTCATTCTTAACTCTTTCCTTGCTAGCGGCGACATTATGTTGTCTGCTGATAACAATTGCAAACAGTTTGGACCCAGATCAGGACCAACAGATCCAAACCATTTGACAATCTGGTGGTGTTCCTGAAATAATTTTTTGAAAAAGTTAATTTGGAAAAATCCAGCAGACGACAAAAAAGCATGCAAAAATTACCCAGCATGCAAACTGCAAAGAGTTAAATATTATTGAATACATATATTTCACTTTACTGCACACATGCATGTTTGGATACATTGCAAAGTGTATTTGCACTTATTACTTCACCAGAGAAACCGTTTAACTAGAATGCATAAAGTAGGGACCATCTTGGTCGTCTTGTATTTCAATACTTTACCTTTTAAGCCCCACTAAAATATGCAGACATTTTAAGTCTTGGCCTGCCATTTTTTTTGTCCTGAAAATGTTTTCCGCTTTATATGCCTACTGTAATTCAAGTGTGCTTAATGCACAGTCTAGCCAGAACCATTTCTGCTCGCACAATCGAGAAGGCTCGGGCCAATATTTAGGCCTCTGGCCTTATTAACCCATTTAAGTCGAATGGAAATTCCCAGTTTCATCAATTAGACCAGTCCATTTCTGTTTTAAGGGTTGTTAGGTGTTTTTTTTAGATTTTAAGAGAACAGTCAGTAAGTAAACAGACGGTGGAGACCCTGATCAGACACCACATTCTGTGGCATCTGATCTGGGTCGGCACTGTTTGCCTATGTCCCACAAAAAGGACGCTAGGCTTATATGGGTTAAGATAGCCGTGCATGCATGTTTAACACTCGTGACTCCTAAATACATAACTTGGCAAACAGTGAAGACCCAGTTGAAATGCCGCATTATGTTTAAAATGGTGGATAATAATTTTTTACAATTAAACATCTGAGCGAAAAATTGTGAACATTTGCTTACCCATCAGTTTTAACATATGTTTTGGGCCATCTCATTGTGTACCCACAACTTATGTTTGGGATGAAAAATAAGAAATTTAACTTTTGATCAGGGGCCTCATTATACACCCTAAAGGTTAGCTTCATATTACAGGTACCAGGATGAACGAAGGTGTACGGTGCATTGGAAGGTGTGTCAGGGACTCACAAACTGAAACAAAGATCGTTTCATTACAAGCCATGGCTAGCCTTATAAAGTTAAAGGTATATTCACCCTTATCCTGTCAATAATTTTTGTCCCTGATATGTTGTCTGCTTATCACATCTGCTACATATATTTCAAATGCTCTCACAACTACTTTTATCATACCAGAAATCATATGATAAACATAGGAAACATATAATAACATTATCATGGTCCAGATAAGGATTTTTTTTTTAAATTGAGATGGTTCTTTTGAGTACCCACAACATATGTTTTGGATGAGAAATAAAGAAAATAGTTTTCCAATACACACTCTTATCTGGAGCTCTGTAACATACGATTTCCTTATCCTGTAAACATTCATATTAGGCCATAACTATACCGTCATAATTTTGCAGATGATCTCCAAATTCAAGTTATTGATCGGAAGCCAAAAGAGTGACGCGGACGACAACGCCGATCCCTATGTTTGGAGACACTAAAACACTGAGTTACCTCCCGCTCAAATTATTTGTTTTGTAGTTCTGATTAAGGTTATAGGTAAGATTTTTCTTGACCCCATTTTTATGCCCCCAACTTTGAAAAAGTTGAAGGGGCATATTGCTTTGGGCTTGTCTGTGTGTGCATCCATCTGTTTGTCCGTGTGACCATTCCCCAAAAAATCAAGTAAGGATTTTGAAATTGCAAAGGATGGGAATGAAATTTTGCTATCAAGATATCTCAAAAATTATTATAGTTAGGACAGCTGATAGAGGATAGTAAGTGGATTAACTGGTGAAACTTTTAAAAAAGGTATTTTATTGCCCTTTGCGAATTCAGACATTGAAAACTTGTAATCAAGCTACATGTATTACGAAAATTACTATAGCTAGGAGCTTCAAATTTGGTCAGCTGAAAGAGGATGATGAGTAGATTACCTGGTGAAATTCTAAAATAAAGTTATTTTATTTTTACGAGTTATTGCCCTTTGCAAATTTGGCCATTGAAAACTTGTAATCCGGATATCTCAAAATTTATTATACCTAAGGATCTTCAAATTTTGTCAGCTATTACAGGATGGTGAGTAGTATAGCTAGGAATTTCAAACTTAGATGATCGTTGTCTAAAAAAAGAGTACCATCCAAATGGTTGGGGGCACAGTGTTTCATAAACACAATTTCTAGTTTTTAATCAACTGCTGCAGTCATGATTGGAGATTTTGATAGGTCTTCAAAAGTCTGTAGACAACAAAAAAAGAGTGTTATTGGCTGTAGAAGAAAAGTATAATTTTTTTTTGCTAAGTGTGTTTTGGTCTGAGCCTTGCGCTTTTTTTTCTTTTTTCTTTTATAGGTTCCAGATCAGACAGCAGAACTTCTCAAGCTTACAGAATATTGGTATGCCCATTTCGGGACCAACACCTTTCAGCACCTGATGTCTGTCGCTGATCAACCATTTCCAGAGCTTAGAGTTGCCATCCTGCTTGTGTTTCAGGCATTGGCGTTCCAACCCTGGGGTCAGACAATAATGAACGATCATCCAGGTTTTCGGGAATATCTCTTGGATAGGTTGACAGAAAAAAACAAAGAAGGGAAGGAAGGAAAATACGCGATAATACAAATTTTGGCAGATTCGCCAACTGTCCGGGACGTTTTTGGAGATCCGTATTCTGTTCAGTTGAAGACATATTGTTCTGAAGGGCCATTCTATGTTAGGGTACTGGCACAAGTGGCCATGGAGGGAGAATCGTGATTCTCATGCATGGGCGAAAGTTTTCAGAATCGTGCGCGAATTCAGGAATTTGGAGCTGACTTTCTGTGGAAAGTCAGTCCCCAAATCCTGAATTAGAATATATCAGAAAGTCAGCCCCTAAAATTTAAATAGAGGATTTTACATGAGTGCTCATGTTTTATTGGATTTATTAAACCAGTTGAGAAAAAAAGATAAATGCAAGGCTTGCTGAGCATTTTGTCACTTTCGCAACAAGTTTAATAAATTCAATAATACAGGAGCACGAATGTTAGATTCTATTTATCATATGATATAAAAATTATTTTTAAATCATTTTTTTGGCATGAAAACATTAATATTTTGCCATCATTTCATAATGTTTCCAGAAAATCTGTAAACCACCAGTGGTTTATCGATTTTAATGCATGACGTTATTTCACTCTAAGACAAATAACAATTCAAGGTAAAGGAAAGCTTTCTTACATATTTTACCATATATAAATTATCTGGAAAACAGATCCCTCGGAAATAGAGAAAACCTACAGAATTTGAATACAACAGACCTGTTTTCATTGAATCTGTCCAATTGAGGAATGATATTTTTTCGGCTTTGTTTAATGAATTTAATTATGGTAACTTTTGCCTTGTTCTAATGAAATACTATTAATTAGGCAAATGTGTCTGAGATGATAGCAAATCATAAGCAGGCCTTTAAGGTCTTTAATAATTAAAGTGCTCAACTCTTTACCTCCTAGTGTCGTCTGCTGATAACTTGCAAACAGTTTGGATCCAGATCAGGCCCAAGATCAGGCCCAACATTGTCAGGCTTGATCTGGATCCAATCTGTTTGACTATCAGATGGTATTTCTGAAATTATTTTTCGAAATATTTGAAAAAATCAGCAGACAATAAAAAAATCATGAAAAATTTTCCAAGGGGGCAAAGAGTAAAATGATCTTGAATTTTTTACATATATGGGCTAGATTTTGGTACTTATCACATAAGTGCAAATGCCTCTAATAAACGCCTATATAGTAAAACTGGTCTTTAGCGGCCACTCAATGATAGACAAAACAAAGATCTTAATGACAAATGGTAGCTTAAAATAGGGCAAAAGTGTTGCAGAATGCTCCAAAGGCGAGCATTCTGCAATACTTTTGACCTGCATTAAGCGATAATTGGTCTTGAAAACCAATTTTTGGTCTTTTTGAGAGTGGCTGTTTTACACAGGTTTTACTGTACCGACATATCCAGCAAGGCTAGAGGTCTAAGTTTAGGTCCGAGGTCTAAGTTTAGGTCCCAATCTTCATCTACATCCATATTTTATGTATGCAAGCAGTGAAGGCTCTGGTGAGTCTGTACATATGCGATGACTCACATATGTCTTTGCTGCTCCCTGATGCAATAAGTACCAAATTCAGTGCACTGGCACATATGCTAGAAAAAAATATTTCATTTATATAATAAGTAATAGTTATACCATGGGTTGTCCGCCTGTACGTGGAGATAATCCACGAGCTTTAGCGAGTGGATTATCTTACGTACAGGTGGACAAACATGGTATAACTATTTTATACCGCCTATATCAGTGTAGACATTGCACATCTAGAGATATTTCATACTAAAGTTGGTGAAGGTGGTATAAATTATTGTATTGTTTTGATCATATTACATTAATGTTATTCAGTAAACAATGTTATGCCCACACGTTACATAACACTTTCGGAGGGATCAAGTAATGTCATGACGATGCTCTTTACAACAATTCAAATTTTTATTGAAATAAACTGTGAAGGCAATAAAATCACATTTATAGGTCATATGATAAACATTTCATATTTTAAAAGTTTATTAAACTCACCAAAGGCTTATTTAATAAATTTCATATGAAATGATCACTCGTGTAAGAGCCTCCATTTGTAAAGTTATTCTATAACTGTGAATACACAGCTAGAGGTGTATGAGTAGTAAAGCCACTGGCAAGACTGTCAATAGTCTGAGCATTTGTTGCTTGCCCATGAGATACTTTAAACTCGGAAATTTTCGTGAGGGTTTTGTTTTCGCATTAGCGAAATTTCCTGAAAATAAGACCCTCACGAAGTCACTCTGTCGTTAACTGATGTAGGTAGTTCACGCCAAAGTCGCGTATTGTTTACATTGCAAATATGTCTTTTAACACTAAATTAATTTTACGAATTTACAGTAATTGAATTCTCGCATGTGGGCATATGCAAACTATGGAGACCAACATGCTTGATAAGGCATACACAATTACTAGCTTAAACTTATAAAATGAAGACCCAATTGTCTATATATGGTTAAAGGGCTCTTTGTGATAGGTATATGGAAATCTAACTTTAAGCAACAATGAAATCTTGAAAGCTTTCAAACCCAGATATAAGAAATACATTTTTTATTGTTTATTATGTTGTTCCTTCTTCTATACCCTTCTCAATCTAGTAGCCCCCCAGATAAGATTGTGTAACTGAAAAAGGGGGGCTATATAGGATTTGGGTTGTCTGTCATTTCATCTGTCATTCCGTCTGTCCGTTGGTTCGTCCGTCCGTCATAATTTTGTTTCCGCTCAATATCTTGAAAACTCTTTTATTGAATTTATCCAAATTTTGTATTTGCATTGATATTGACATGATCTGGCTTGGGATTGTTACACGTCATTTTTCCCAAATTTGTACCAGAGTTATGGCCTTTGATTTACGCCATAATTTTGTTTCCGCTCAATATTTTGAGGACCAATTGATAGAATTTCACCAAATTTTATATATGCATTCACATTGACAAGATCTAGCTTGGGATTGTTACACATCATTTTTCGCGGATTTGTACGGGGTTTCGTTTCAGCTCAATATCTTGAGAACAAATTGACAGAATTTCATCAAATTTTATATATGCATTGATATTGACAAGATCTACCTTGGGATTGTTACACATCATTTTTCGCACATTTCTACCAGAGTTACGGCCCTTGATTTATGCCAGAATTACATTTTAGCTCATTATCTTGAGAACACATTGACAGAATTCAACAAATTTTATGTATGCATTCATGTTGACAAGATCTAGGTGGGAATTGTTTCCTGTTATTTTTTGCTTTAATATTTGAGTCCTGGCCCTTATTTGATTTCAGAATTTTGTTCCTGCTCAATGTCTTTAGATTTTCTTGCTTAATATCTTTAGAACTTGGCATTTTCACTACATGAAGAGCGCTGCAGTGGGGCTATAGTCAGATTCTCTGACAATTCTAGTTATTGTTATTTTTCAACCAAAACATATGCTGTGGGTACTCAAAAGAACCGTCTCATTTAAGCACACAAAACACATGTTTAAATGGATGGGTAAGAAAATAATTGTGATCAAAATTTTTGCTTAATTGGATGTTTGGTCTAGTATAATACTTATTTTAGCAAAAACCATTGAACAAGGGAAAATACTTGAACTCACATGTTAAAGCGTTTCCTTTACACAATATATAATAAGAAACAGCTTAGATCCTGGTGAATTTGACAAATGTTTGACACTGATGACAACAAAAGGCTGGAAACTTACCCAGCATGCAGAGTTAAATGTAACATACATATAGCATTGACTTCATAGTTGGTCTATATGAGCAAAATTTTTGAGTATAAACTGCTATTATTTTCTTATCCGTAACTTTATGATTTGGAGTGGTTCTTTTGAGTACCCATATGTTTTGATTGAGAAATTAAAAAAAAAAAAGATTTTTAAATATGCTCTCTTATCTGGAGGTCTGTACATGTACGTGATCTCATATGGTGGAACATCATCGCATAATATGCAACTCACCGAATTTGGGATTCCTACCTCAATTAATATTGGGAGATATGCTCCTGACACAATTATTCTAGAGATGAGGTCAGAGGTCACTGTCACAGTGATCTGAATATGTTATGTGACACTCCACCATCCCAAGATGCATCCACACGCCAAATTTATGATTCCTACCTTAAATAATATTGAAGATATGCTCCAGACACGATTATTCTAGAAACGAAGTCAAAGTCACAGTGACCCCAAATGCATCCACACACCAAATTTGGGATTCCTACCTCAAATAATGTAGGAGATATGCTAAGGACATTCTTATTCTAGAAATGAGGTCAAGGTCAACTAGGTCAGTGATCCAAAAATGGTATGTGATACCACCATCCCAAGATGCATGCACACCAAATTTAAGATTCCTACCTCAATGTAGGCGATATGCTCTGGACGCGGTTATTCTATAAACTAGGTTCTCACAGTGACCCAAAAATGGCAGGCCACACTTTGCCATTCCAAGATGCATCCACACACCAAATTTGGGATTCCTACCTCAAATAATATAGGGGATATGGCCTGGACACAAAAGCGTTACGGATGGAATCAAGCAAACCTATAGTCCCCCAAACTGGTCTTTGCCTGGTAGGGGACTAATAATCCAGTTTTCATTACACATGTGCGTAATGGTAGCTAAGTCTGTTGCTCTGCATCTGATGACCATTTTGTCTAGTTCTACATGGCTACAGATAGACTGGTCTCCCTTTAATAGCTTGTCAGCATATTAAGACAGGTAAAGACTAGTAGCCATTGCGCCTACGTCTCCCATACACACTGACGTCATAAGTGACGTGGTATTGGAAAATACCTGTGACATAAACTGCATGTTTTAAACAAGCTGTTTTATTAAGTTTATTTTGTTCTGGGCGTTTATATATTTTTCTCTTTACTAAATTGTCAAATTACAGCAACTGAGAAATTACTGCAGTTTGTGCTGAAAAAATCTTTCTGGAGCATGCGCAGTCTAATGAGTAGGATTCTCTACTTGAAATTAAATAGACGGTACCAATGGTTACATGCGTAACGGAAGTAGAGCTTTATGAACAAGGGGAACCAATCTAGGCTACAGATAAAGATGGTTATTGAAGTATATTTTTTTGTTCTAAATAAAAAAGCCCATTGTGGATATTCCATAGAATTGCCTCAGCAATGGGGTTTTAATGAATACAAATTTTATATTGAGATATTAGGAAAATAAACACTACATTGTCACCATACCGGACATACCCATCCTTATCTGCAGCTATGTCATGGTATGTATATGGAGGAATGAAATAAAGCCAAGACATGTGCTTTAGAGAAATAAAAAAAAATTTACATTATAAAATTTAAATTTACATATGAAGCAATATTTGATGTCGCCATAGATTTAAGTGGTTAAATGTCACAGTATGCATTACTCAATATATATCACAACATCTTTGTAATGTGTTTCATTTTAATCCAGTTTTCAATTTTATAACACTATCATGGGTGAAGGATCAAAATTTCAAAAATCCTGAACTTTAGAAATTCAAACTTAAACTTGCAGTATGCCTACAAAATGTTCATAATTTTAATGGTCAATTGTCTTTTGATAAATTGAAAATAAATCCGAAAAAACCTTGTATCCTGCCTCATTCAGGATTTTGCGGCTGACTTTCTATGAAAAGTTAGCCTCAAGATCCTGAATTCAGGAATAATCCTGAAAACTCACCCATGCTAGTATAGATTAACGAGGCCTTGGAGAGATGGGCAGTAATCCCTACCAGGAATTCAGAGTGAGGCAATGTAACCAGGCATCAAGTCTTTTAGAGATAAACTTTCAATTCTTTGTATAAAAAAGTGGCCATTAACCTTTAGAATGCCAGCATTACTTTTGTCTTCTGCTCCTCTTCTTTTCAGAAACTTGTCTGCTTATAGGTAGCCTGTATTGCTCCATTCGGAGCAGTCTGATCTGGGTTGATATTGTTTGATAAGGGAGCAATCTGATCGGGGTCCATATTGTGTGCTTCCATGATAAAGTCAATTCTGAAGTGTATATAGATATATGCAGCAGACGTAAAAAGCAGACAACATTTGCAGGACAAAAAGATAATGGCGGGATAAGGGTTAATCGTCATTTTTCCATATGTTTTTTGTAACTGCATCAACATGTACCAAAGTTTATGCTTTGGATCCAGACAACTGTTACAAAGAGGCTGTGATGTACATCCTGTGACATACATGTACTACTTACGCCACATACATACAGTGCAAATGTCAGATCTTTTTGAACAAGAACAACCCAGCCTTGCACATGGAATATGATTATATTGACCCTTTGCCCACTACGAAACAATGCGCATTATAGTGAATGTGTTGTCTGCCAAAGTTGTCTGCTGCATCTAGTTGCTAACACCACAGACTAATTTACAGCATACAGGCAAGTAGTGTGGACCCTGATCCTAGATGAGCAGTCACATCTGGGTCCACACTGTTTGCCACAGAGACATTTTAAAAGGAGCAGCAGGAGACATTTAGTCGCAATAAGTAGCCGAAGCGTTAATTTGTATAGCAAAAATGAGCCTGTGACATAAGACTTCCAACAATGTGGAATGTGTGACCAGCAAAGGCTCAGATAAGCTTGCACAAACATACGTGCAGCCTGATCAGAGCATTTGCTAGTCGCTGACCAAACATTATTTGGAGTTTTTTATCTTGAAAGGAGGCTGCGAAGGGTGGTCTGAGTCTACACTTGTCAAAACGCCACATTGTTGGAAATCACATAGCACGGCTCAAATGCCTGGCATGGAGTTTACTGAGAATGTGGCAAGATATACACCTACATTAAAAATAAAAACACAAGTCAAATGCCTGGCATGGAGTTTACTGAGAATGTGGCAAGATATACACGTACATTTAAAATTAAACCACAAGCTATTATAAAGTAATAAAAGAAAGGCATCGATACCCACCAGCACTCAAGCTGATCTCTCCCTATTTTCAAAAGAGGGAGAAATTTTAATGTATAGATTATATACAGTAAAACCTGTGTAAAACACCCACTCAAAAATAGACAAAACAAAGATCTTATTGATAAATGGTAGCTTAATGAAGGCCGAAAGTATTGCAGAATGCTGCAATACTTTTGACCTGCATTAAGCGATAATTGGTCTTAAAAAACAATATTCGGTCTTTTTGAGAGTGGCTGTTTTACACAGATTTTACTGTAGGTGGATTCAAAGTTTATACCAAAGATTGTCCCTAAAAGCCACTTCAGGGTGCCCACTCTTAGTCTGAAATGAAATTCCCTGACTTTTCACTGACCAAAATTCATTTTTCCCTGACAATTTTACCGCGCTTTCGTGCACGCCTCCTCCCCTTCCAGCCACCTGATACGCCCGCATTTTTTAAATACTGATATAAATCAAACTAAATCCTTAAAATGTATGAGTTTTACATCAGAAATATGTGTTTAAATAAAAAAGACACACAAAAGGAAGCAAGTGTGTAAGAAAAGAACATAACATAACTTAGTGTTGTGTAAGATATTTTGTTAATATGTTATACAGCTTACTTGAGCTGTTTGGGGAATTTTGCCAGGTGTAAATGGGAGCAAACGACCCCAATTCGGACCCAAGGGACATGGTTGGCAAGATTTATGTTGGGGATCACTAAACATTGCTATATACATGTGCTTAATATATAAGCTGTGGGCTTCATGGTTTTGGAGTGTTTTTTTTTTTTGTTTTTTTATTTATAGTCAATATAAGATAATGGCCCCCAGGGTGTGGCCAGTTTGGACCACAGGGGCTTGATTAGCAGGAGACCACTAGATATTGCTACAAATTAAATCAACAAGCTGTGGGGCTTATGGCTCCAGCCACTTCAGAGAAGATTTTTAAAGCTTTTTCCCATTATAAGTCTATGGGAGCTTTATGTTACCTATGGCAGCCTTTCCCCTAGATACTGTATGTGCTTTACATCAAATTTTACATCAATCAGAACTGATATATACTCCTTTGAAAATTGAAGCAAACAACCACAACAGACCATCAATATACTCATTATCATACATAACTGGATTGCATATTATATTCACCCTAACACTATTAAAGTCATCATCTCATATTTGTTTGTTTAATTTTTGAGGGGTTAACCAAGCATGATTTTAAAATTCCCTGACTTTTCCCTGACTTTTGAAGATTTTCTAATTTCCCTGACCATTTTACAGAATTCCCTGACTTTTCCCTGACCTTGAAGAAAAAACAAATTTCCCTGACTTTTCCCTGACGGGTGGGCACCCTGCACTTAACAAGGCTCAAGTAAATTTTCTAAAATTTTGAACACTTTTCTCCTTTTGTTCTCAAACAAAATATTGGTTAGCAAGGCTAAAATTTACAAAATGCTTGTCAATATAGCAAACCGTGTAGACCCTGATCAGACTGGATCTGTGCTATTTTTCTTGGCCTTTTTGGCAGGTAACTAGCTAGTGTTTGAAATTTAAGAACATTTACTGTAATTGAATGCAGACATCATCCAAGTGACACATGCAACACATGTTTGTATAAGCAGTGTTCTACTGTAAACTGTTGTTTTGGGGATAACTGTCTTGATTTGAGATTTTGGGATCAGCGGTTTTAGCGTCCCAAATTCGTTTTATGGAAACATTTTGCTTGTTTTGTTGCTTTACGTCCCAGTCAACAGCTATGGTCATGGGGGGACGATCAGTTCACATAACCACACTTTTTCCTGTGCAAGCTTGAACAAGCGGTTAACCAGTATTTCGTGGACATACTTTCACTTGTAACTTGCATTTACCCTTCTTGAATGAATCAGCAGAAGGGAGGAGAAGGACCGTAGAAATTGTTTCATGATCAATCTCCACGAAAGCATGGGACCAGGCCAGGTTTTATGGAAACATGTAAGCAGAGCGAGTGAAAGGTTTTTGAAAATGTAAGATGGACCATTATCTGCCAAAATATACACATTGAGCTTGATCAATTTTGCACCATGAGCAAGACATAAAGCATAACACATTATCCTCTCCTTAGTATTGGTTCAACCAAGGAATACAGGAAAACATCCCGAAAAGATGGAAGACTGTTGACTGGGGCATGAAGCATCAACAAAACAAACAATATCTGCAATATCTCACTAGCAAACTGATCGGATCCCCCTGAGATTTTGAAAATAATCCAGAGTAATATTTAGAAAATAGCAGAGTGCCCTCTCTTTATAACAGCTCATGATAACATTGATTTGGCTATAATACCATCATGTAACTCCTATTTTTTTAACTATGGATTTTATAAAGGAATTGTATACTCAGAAAAACAATTGAAGGATATTAAAATTATTTTGACTTTATTACATTTGGGAATATAATTTTCAAACAAATTATTTTTGCCATTGATAGAATTATTACTATGCAATTCACAAAAATGCAAATTGAAATTCACGGGTCATTGGTTACGATACAGTACTACACCGAATGTACCGACCCTCTCTACCCAAAGTTCACAAGCAAAAAATTTAGCGCTCTCAATTTTTGCTGAAACCTTTACCAGGTCATTGCTTATGTTCTAATTCCGACCACAGACAAAAGTGAACACCAATTTATCAGTCATTTCCCCTAATAATGGGACAGTTTCTTCAACAAAAATACACGGATATGGCATACCCCGGCAAATTTGACCACAAATTTGCAATGGAACACTTACAACAGCTTCAAAATTAGGTGCCATGTTTTAGAGGGAGAACCAGTGATGGTTTTAGAGCCAGTCATTATGGAATACAAACGATAAAAATTGGTTTCAATCATTTTTGAACGTTTGTGACTTTTCAGTATAGAGGGTTGAACCGTTTGGATTTGCACTGTACTTAAACCATTGAAGCGTGACTAAAATAAAGCATCCATTTTGATTGCAGATGTCTGGAACTATGAAATGCATGCATAATTAGTAAAGTTTTTATTGTAATGGATGTTAGAGATAGGACTGAATCTAAATATCCTTCAGTTGTTTTTCTGAGTATATTTATGGTCATTTTCCTATAATTCCTTTGTAAAATTCTCCTTTTATATAAACATGCTTTGCATATAACATGGTCCATTCCAATGGATCCCAAACATAGCATTATAAAGGGACTGAATTGTATTTAGATTCAAGCTGTGATTTTACCACATAGCCCAAAAATTCTAGCGTAAAATAGAAGCCCAAAAATTCCAGCATAAAATAAATTGTAAATAATTTCTTATCCATTAGTTTTAACATTTGTTTTGGGTGCTAAAAAGAACCGTCTCTTTGAGAAGTTTCTTTTGAATATCCAAAACTAATGTTTTTTTTGGGAGATAGGAAAGTCAATTTTTCAAATAAAAAATTCAATCAAATCAAACACACTCCTATCTAGAAGTCTGTATATCTAGGAGGTTATGGATAGTGGTTAGCAAAGTGCCAACAATTTGGGGAGGACTTAATAGAAATAATAAATGGTCTTATAAACTCCACTTTTTGCAACAGTATTAAACACAGACAGCCAAAAATGTTGCTTTTTAATCAACGTGAAACATATTAATAAGTGGTATTACCAAAGAAGCATAATGTTAATGTTCTATAAATTTTGATCATCAGTTGGCTACAAAAAAAGGTTTAGACAATCAATGCAGACCCAGATCAGACTGCTTCTGAAGAGGCATTTTGTGAATTTCAGCCTTGATAACCCAGAACAAGAAAAGTTTTTAAGATTTTAGAACATTTACCATACCATGGACCTATGATGAGGATGGAATAGCAAACTGATGATCCTGTTCAGAATACTCCTCCAGAAGGAGTCTGATCTGGGTTTGGACTGTTTACATACAAACAGGACCATTACGGTACAGTATTTAAAGTGGGGTTTATTGGGGTTTCATCGTATGAAATCATTTCATATACTGTTGTTTGCACAGAGAATCTCTTAGGTTCTATTCTCTTTAACTAATAGTGCTGACAACCTTTGCTAACAGTTCAGACACAGATCAGGCCAGACAAACGATCTGGATCCAACCTGGCATGTTCTGAAAGCATTTTTACAAACTATGATTTTTAAAAAAAAATCAGCAGACGACCAAAAAAGCATGCATATTGCATGAGTTAAAAATAACTCAAAACAAAATTCAATGTAAAAGCACATATTTAATTTAGAAGACAGCATACAATATGTATCAGGGATGAGAACAGTCAGGAAAATTTTTCTGTTGACACCAAAATGGAGAAAAAGCGATTAAATGCATAAAATAACAAAATAACAAAATATCAATAGAAACCAGTCAGTTTATGCTTATTTTATATCTAAAATTGAGTTTCAACTTCATTCAAACATAAATTTCAGCAAAAACAACTAACATTATATAAATCATATGCCAGTGTTTGATCAGGAAATCCTGATCAATCCTGAACTTTCTCGTCCCTGATGTATAGATCTATTTTTGAAGCACCATCTCTCAAAATGCACTATATTTTATGAGCCTGGTAATGTTTCCTATAGACTGGCCCCAGTCCTCAAAACATTTTTCTTTCAATGTATCATTTCATATACTTGTAGCTAGTCAAATTCTGATGACTGTTTTAAGAAACATCTGACTAGAAGAGGCTAGAATTTGTTGATTAAACTAGAAATTTTATCATGTTTGCAAAATATTGATTGATTTTGTTCTTCAGACCATAAAATTTTTTCAGACTGTAGCCAGTCTATGTTTCCTACTAAATGCCACAAAACAACCTGCTCGACCTCAGAAGCACTTCAGGGGCTATAAACTTGTTCAAATCATGAGATTCTCGTGCTGTTTGAACATAGCTTTTACTTGACAAAGCCAATCTAGACCCTGATTTGTTTGCTTGACGTTACACTGGAAAGCGTTGCTGCCTTGACTGATCATTTTGCCGATGTTTTTGTTCTATGACATTGTGGCGACGTTATGACGTTAGAAAGTTTGAGGCTGACACCATTTTGTTTAGAGAAATCCTGTGTAAGAAAAAGGATATTTTAATTTTTAAGCAACGTTTTCAGTCTGCATTAGGTTGAAATCATGTGAAATATGCAAGAGTAACAATCACACATGTTTGTTTCATTGCATTAACTTGTCAGGTCCCTCAGACGATGTTTGAACACTGGGCCTATCGGCCTCATGTTCAAACAGCTTCCTCGGGACCCGGCAAATGTAAATGCATGAAAATACAGCAAACAACAAAGGTACAGTCTAGCGCCAAGGTTATAAAAAAATTTTCATGCTCAACTCAACTGAGACCGAAATTTCAACTGCTCATAAAAACTAAAATACCAACAAATGAATATGTTTCTTGCTTTAAGTCTCTCAGATGTTGTGTTTATCATGCTGATAAATGTTAAAGTGCCATTTATGAGCAGGATAAATTTCGTGCTCAGCTGAGTGATGCATGAAAAAAAGTTTTATAACCGTAGGGCCAGAACTGTACTTTTGTTGTTCGCATGTGCTGTTAGGTTTTCTTGAGACCAGGCTTATATATACAACATCCTCAACATGTATATAATTTTAACACTATCTTTCAAAATACAGTGCAATTATAAGGTTACATATGAGCTTCGTCAAGAATTAGTCTTTGCAGGGGACAAAAATTTCACCCATCGGCTCATAATTACGAATGAATTTTAAAAAGGACGAGTGATTCTTCCCAATGTGCCTGTCCTATAGGACGAGGGGTAAATTCTGTGGGTGAAACTAGCATTTTCTGAAAGGCAGGAAGCGTATTCATTGAGCTAAATACCTTTTAAATTCCAAAAGTAGAAACCAAATATTCTGAATGCAAATGCCGTATAAAAGATGTGTAGTGTAATGCGCTGTAGCATGGTAGACTGTATCAAAGTAAACTTTGATTTTTTTCGGTGCACAATATGTTTGTAAAGTGACAAATTGTTTCACTGCGAATATTGAATTTTCTGCTTGTTAACTGAATGTTGACTGGCATAATGGATTTTTAAACAGGTCAAACGGTTTTGTCTGCATAATGTTTCCTCCTATACGAAAATTACTACAAGGTGGCGGAGACATGGAAAAAGCGGAAAATAAATGGATTTTGGAGAAAAGGATTTAGCCTCAACAAACTGCACTTAGCATGATAATTTATCATAAAATAATTCTGTCATCAGTTACTGAAGTTTCTTATTTCACTGCTAAAATGGATATTACACAGACAGATAGCTTGGTCACTGGATCATGAGTATTGAATGTGAAATCTTTTTGACAGTGTATGAGGTGCAGTTATGAAACTGACTGGGTAAATATCATTTAAGCAGTGATATAAGGAACTTTATAAGTCATATTACTCCCTTATGTTCTTTTAAAGAATGAGTGTTTGTGTTTGCAGGACAAGTGAAAATTGTAAGTCACTCGTCCTACAGAACAAGTGCAATGCAATATTGAAATATTTTTGTCCCCTGCTTTGGATTTTCAAAGCTATATATAGTGAAGCACTTCAGAGGCATGAATTTTGCCATACAGCTCCTTAAGTAACCACATTATCAAGGCTAATCTGCACCTTTGCTAATTGGTATATTTAGGTTATAATATTCATAACGTGTATCTAATTTTAAGTAAGCACCATCTTTCAAAATACACTACAGTTTTATGGTCATATGAGCCTCATCTTTGACTGAGGTTTCTGACTAGTGTGACCAGGGACTTTCTATACATTTGTATAGAGAATCCCTGGTGTGACAAATACCAATCTGCTCCTTCTCTAAAGCATTTATCCCTTTTCCTGCCAGTCACAACTTTATTATCTGCTCCCATGTCTGCATATTTTCTTTTGTAGTCAATATTGCATACAATATGGACCCTGGTCAGGGTTCATATTGTTTGCTGCCATGATAAAATTTAGTTGGAAGTGAACTTGAATATGCAGACTTTATAAGCAAACAACATAATCACATTTTCAGGACCAAACATATAACATTGGCGTAGCACCCATTATACAGGTGATGCACATGTATAATAAAAATAGTAACAATCAAGGGAGATCACCTAATATGGTAAAAGTGATTTTCCATACTATAAGGAACTGCTCTTAAAGGAAGTGATTTTCCATACCATAAGGAACTGCTCTTAAAGGAAAGAATTTGCTCCCTCTGAAAAGGGACGCAATTGAAGTGAATCACTGCTTGGTACAGTATTCTCCCTTTGATGTGCGTAACTTTTTCAGCATTCTGGCTACGCCGTTGTATAGGCATAGTACAACAGCCCAAGTAATTAAATCATTTAATTCATGATTATCTGATCCAAACAGTAAATAACTAAGGCACTGAGGGGGCAGGCTGATCTGCACCTTCGATGTTAGCACATGCTAATGCCCATTAGCAGAAGCTCATATACAATGTAGCACAGACACTTTTGAACCCACACTAATTCTGTAATCATGGCCCTTAAGCCGCAATATCGCACAGGTATTTTCTTCTTGGTATAATGTCTCTAGTACTTTCTCGCAAGTATTTGATGGTGCGGGATATTTGATATATTTTGTTTAGGCTGTTTTGGTGAGTCTTCCGGATCTTTCCAGAAACTCCTCCAATATGTCATTAATAATGAATCTTTCTTGTTCATATTCATCTTTGTTTGTCACTGCTAAGAACGCTTCCATTGTCCACAAGTCCTTTCCTGTTAGTTGCCACATTTTCACTTTAAGCCTTTCTCTTAAATCCTGTACTTCTTCACACTCCATGAGGTAGTGTTCGCAGCTCTCTATTTCTCCACATTTACATTATGACTTTCCCACTACCCCTATCTTACATAGATATTCATTTAGAAAGTATCCTGTTCTCAGTTTTGACAGTATCCACACTCTCTTAACTTTTGACTCGATGCTTTATGTCCGGGTCAACAATTTTTCAGTTATGTCTGCACGGGTCTTCCTGGGTTGAACCAGTACTAAGCAAAGATTAATGTGTCATGCTCAAGTACACAATGCCGCTGAGGCTAGGACCCGTAACCCCTTGATCTCAAGACAAGCACTCTACCACTGAGCCACTGCTCCCTATGAACCCACACGAGCTTCATCATAACATGTACCATCTTCGCAAGCCAAGAGTACCAAGTCTACTTCGTTCCTTACTCACGTAAGGAACAAAGTGGACTTAGTACCAGATGGACATGTACCTGTAACTTGATTACATCACCTCTTTCCTAAAAGTTGCTAGCAGCAACTTCTCAGGTCTGCTAAAAATCTTTGCAAACAGTGTGGACTAAGATAAGGAATGACAAAATGTACGTCCTGAACTGAATCTATACTTTCTGTGCCATCTTGATATTGTTCCTAAAATAATTTTTGGAAAAAGTTCATGGATATAACATAGTACATATAATAAGATGGGTCACAAAAATGTAAAGATTACATGGAAAAATAGCCTTTTTTTTCCATATAAGTAAATATTCTAAAAGATACTCACAGGCATGCTTAATGCTTTGAAAGAACAGAATACCTGAAGGCTGTCTTTCTCCATCACTAGAGAATGTAACTTTTGTTTCCACACTGGTGAAGTCTCATACAGGCAAGTTTGATTAAAAGTCAAGGACTTTTCAAAGACTTATAAAGACTATCCTACAGTTTTCAAGGACTAAAAGTTTATGAAAAATCCTGATTTAAGTGTTAAAATTCTACTTCAGAAATGCTAGACTGAGATAATGTAGAAATTAGTACTAGAAAATTAGTATAAATTTGTTGTGCTTTTCTTTGGTGCAGCATATGCTGCACCAAATAAAGGTATAACAATTTTAAACTGATTTAGATCCTACCAACAGTGTTGAGTCCTAAGCAAATAGTAGAATCAAGGATTTTTCAAGGCCTCTGAGTGATTTTCCAGTACTTTTCAAGGCATATTTAATTTTCAAGGATTTTTCAAGTAAGCCCTCCAAATCCAAGTACTTTTCAAGCCTGTGCAAACCCTGCAGTATACCTTGTTGAAAAGCATTAGGGTGTGACTCTCATTGAAATAGTTAAGATTTGTATACAGTTAAATACCGAGAGATCCCAAATCATCCATACTGGATATTTCAATAAAAAAATCCACAATCACTATAATTAAGCCCGATTCCAGCATATGGTACAAGTTGGCATGCGCTTACAGCGAAGATTCAAATCAGCCTGGGCATCTGGGCAGTCTGATCAGAGTCTTTGATGTGTGTTCTATGGGTAGCCAAGGGTCCGATGTTTCTTCAGGACTCTGATAAGACTCTGTCGATATGCCGACTGATTGAATCTTAGCTGTAAGCACACGTCAACATGCATCTTGTGCTGGATAGTAGCAGTCTATGTCATATAATAGCACAGGTTTAGATAAACAAAAAATTTCAGTGAAAAATTGTAAATATTTTCTTACCTACCAACTTTAAAATATGTTTTGGGTGCTAAAAAGAACCGTCTCATCGAGACAGTTCTTTTGAGTACCAACAACCTATGTTTTGGTTGAGAAATAAGAAAATTAGTTTTTTGTTACGCACTCTTAACTAAAGTCCTGAATAGTGAATAAAACTGAATTTGGTGTGGGTCTTCTTCCCCAGCGCATACTTCACATCAGATTGGGTAAGACTGTCATGAACTTCCTGAATATCAATATGTCCTGTCCTAGGTGTCTTTGATATGATTCAAGAAGTTTCTTCTTCGTTTGTACTGTTTATTTGCACTGACATACCTACGGTAGATGCTCTAAAGTTACAAACACTAATTGCCTGCTAAAAAATGCCTAGGCAAACAGCGCATACCCAGATCAGACTGCTTCTGAAGAAGCAGTCTGATCAGGGTCTTCCCTGTTTGCTATTCTGATATGAATTTTGTGATTCCAAAACTTGAAAACCAACATTTTAATTGAGAACAGGAAGATGTTAGAACATTTACCGTACATAGACTCCACTTTCGTTCAAGTCTTCTAAAAATCTAAAGAGGCCACTGCCTCCTGAATTTGGTTTTCACTTGTGAAAATGTGTCCACAATCATGCTTGCCTGCAGACCTTTCTTCCAATGGAAGGAGTTGCTTTAAAGCAGGTGGCTTGTAAATTTTTGGTGGCTTGTTAATTTTTGGTAGTGTCATTAAGGAATTCTTGATATGATCTGAAAATAAAACAATATCACTGTATGAAACATGTTTGCATAGGTCTAGATAAACAGTAATGTTCAAGAGAAAATTGTCAATATCATCTTATCCATAATTTTTAACATTTTGTTTGCATGCTCAAAAGAACCATCTCATTGAGACATTTCTTTTGAGTACCCACAACATATGTTTTGGTTGAGAAATAGGAAAATCAAATTTTTATTAAACACCCTTATCTAGAAGCTGGAAACACAAGCCCTGTAAACCATTGAAGTTTGGGTTCAAAGCATAAACAATGTTAACCCTTTCTTAAACAGGTACTCTGGCAAACAGTGGAGGCCTAGATGAAATGCTACATAAGGCAGCATTTCATCAGGGTCTCCACTGTTTGCTAAAATAAAAACAATCTTCAGGGACAAAAGTATATTTTATTAGAGAAATTTTGACATGTATGTGGCCCCTCAAAATACAAAATGGACAAATCCTTGCTAAAAATGTATCAATACATATGGGATAATCCATCAGAATGGAAAGTTAGGGTCAAACAATGTTACACTCAAAACAAAAATGTACAGATTATATGAGGTGTGACACAGGAAAAGGAGCCCTCAGGCAGTCAGTACAATTAGTGTTCCAGTGTGTATATCCAACTCCTTAGTGAGGCTGAAGTTTCCACTTGACCAACTGATTACTAGAGGGAACAGCAAAGGTTCTCACTGGTGAGACAGCACATCCATACAATCTCACTTGAACACTTGCTGTGCCCATATGCAATAAGGCCCTTATAAAACTTTTTCATGCTCAACTCAACTGAACATGGAATTTCAACTGCTCATAAAAACATAAATGCTAAAAAAAAAAAAAGTCTTTTCTTGCTCTCAGATGTTGTATTTATCATGTTCATAAATGTTAAAATGCCAGCATCTCTAGTCAAGCACTTGACCACTGAGCTCCCAACAAGAGTCATTTTGCCGTGTCCTTGTTCATATAGGTATTTAGAAAAGTGGCCATCTACACATTTTTGGGGATCCAGCTTTGAACCCATTTAAGACGAATGGAATTTCCCACTATTATCAACTGGACTGGTCCATTTCCAGGGTTGTTGGGTGGTATTTTTCATTTTTATTCAAATTTTAAAAGAGCATTCTGTAAGCAAACAGTGGAGACCCAGAATGTGGCGTCTGATCTGGGTCTGCACTGTTTGCGTATGTCCCACAAAAAGGAAGCTAGGCTTATATGGCTTAAGCCTAAGAAGTGTGAACCAAATAGAACAGCCTTTGAGATGGAAGTATTGAAGGATTATAAATACATGGATGATGTTCAGATATGCAGTTACAGATCTAACTCTATGTATTAGCAGTGGGTTATTAGCCATTTCTGTCTTGAAACCCTAAAAAGGTACATAGTAAGGCAAACAGTGCAGACAGAGATCAGACTCCCCAAAATATGATGTCTGATCAGGGTCTCCACTATTTGCTACTGTAACATAAATTTAAAAAAAAAATACAATAGAGTACCCCTTAGGTGACAATTAAATGGGATGGGAGAAACATAGAGTCCACCAATCAAGAATGGGTAAATTACATCATTCTGAAATTTCAACTGATGCTGCTATAATTATAATTTTGTTGTGGTTAATGTATTGACTATTAAAAGGCAAAATGTACAGTAAAATGTAACCCTGCTTCCTTCATTTTTTTTGCCAAGTACATGTGTATTAATTAACCCTTTGTATGGTGGAAACCCCTAAATGAGTACTTTGGCAAACAGTGAAGACCCAGATGAAATGCAGCATAATGCTGCATTTCATTAGGGTCTGCACTGTTTGCTAAGGGCTATTCCAGGAAAAAGTGAGGGGAGGGGGTAGAAGGCAACTTTAAAATAAATTATTTGGGGTGCAGTTCAGTGTTGTTTTTGCTCTTTGGTGATGCCATATCAATTAATTTAAATTTCTAGGTGCACATGGTACCCCTAAAACATAAGTTGCATTCCACCCCCGAATCACACTTTTTCCTGAGCCAGCCCTAAGATTAAAACAACCTTCATGGAAATACATCATAATTTAGAAACTTATACCAGTGACCCCTTAAAATACAAAATGGGCAATCCCTTATTGTATCAATATGTATGCGAAAATCCATCAGAATACAAAAGGTTATAAGTTTTGCAAAGGAAACTCCGTGCATCCCAGTTACATGTACATATTTATATTGTTAAAAAAGAAGAATTTTCGTAAATTATGAAGTAGTGACTGTGTTATTCTAGCTCACCTGTAATTTTGTACGACATGTTCTCCGGAAGCATTTCTTCAATTCATGCTGTTTCCAACATGCTACCTCTCTTCCGCTGATGAAAGCTTATATCATCTGAAAAGAAGGGATTACTTTTTATTTTTTCAGTTCAAGAACATATAATAAATAGAGCAAAAGCACCGATATTCCTATACTATTAAAATAACTAAATGTATTGGTAGGTGTGCAAGTGTAATTGTATTATTTACATGACTTTTTGACTTTTTTTTCCATATTAACCCTTCTCATGCTAATCGCATATATACACTGAACCGAAGTTCTAAGTGGCCACTTTTCAATTTCATTTTTCTGACTAAGTGCTAATGATATTGGAATGATTTTTGTCCAAATATGTGCATTTTAATGGACTCAAGTTAAAGTGTGCTTTGGAAGAGTTTTATCACTTCACGACTTTTGGGTTCAAAAATGTAAAAATCAACTTTTTGAAGAAAATAAGCGTTTTGATTTCAGTTTTATCAAATTGAAGTACAGGAGATCACAAACCCGTCTAGCCGACTTGTAAAAAACATCAAATACTTGAATTTTTGCTTACAACTGGTTTCTATATGATATTGTTTTAAAAAGCTCATTTTCCGATAATTTTGAAAATGATCAGCCGCACATACTAAAATCATTGTATGTGTTTTATTTCATGTGAATATGTTTGACCAAACACATTACAGCTTGATCAGCATGTAAGGTGGCCACTTATAACTTCAGTTCTGTGTATACATGATAGCCGATCTGCCCTGTTTTATTTCTGTATGACTCGCTATCGCAAATTTATGGTTATCCAAAGTGACATAATGTCGATCTGCTGCAGCCATTTTGGTGTAAAAATCAAGCATCGGTGCATACATATTACTTGACTTTTCACTTACTGTAAAGGCGGCAACTTTAATATTCATACCTGGGTGTGGTTCAGCTATTCCATCTGCTTTGGAAGGGAAATCAGGTTTTATTTATAATTTGGTAAAGAGTTAATAAGCTTTTTGAGCCGCGCAAACGTGCATGCATTTCATGAAAATCCTAACCGTATACACACTGAAACTCACATTTATTAACCCTTAAAGCGCATAACCACAAAATGTATGTTTTTGTCGTCCACTAAAATATTTGAAGCCTCACAGTCAAACAGTGTGGACCCAGATCAGACTGCTCCTGTAGGAGCAGTCTGATCTGGGTCCACAATGTTTGCCTCTTTGCCTATGTTACATAGACATTTTCAGATGCAGTTATTTCGCTGGCGTTTAAAGGACTAAATAATGTATTTTGTGTCTATATTGAGGTAATGGCGCAAGATGATACAGTTTCTTTTGAATAAAACCACGCCTCATTTTCAGCTTTCACCTATGTCTAAGGTTGACCAGTCCTAATTACGCATTCATGAGGTACCACCTTTACAGAGTAATACATACACATTAATGTATATAACATGTTAAGAGTAAAAACCATTGCTGATATAAAATAACTACCAACGTTTTACAAAGCAAAGGCCAGAGTGGATATTTGATGAGAATTTGAGAGGTGGCTCAGTAAAACAGCATTATTGTTTATGTGAACGACAAAGGTTCAGATGAGTGCACATCTATGCAGTCTCACCAGAACCTTGCTGTTAGCTTGTTTGGGTCAAGCCAAAGAAAAGTTGTGACTAAAAACAATACAATAAGATTTTTTCCCCAGTTAGCAATAACTTCATGTAGATTTTTTCTCCCAATTTTTTAGCTATAGCTATTAAACAAGAGGCGTATCATGACCCTGGATCGCTTACTTGAATTTTAGCCCTGGCCCAGAGGTTATAAAACATTTTTCATGCTCAACTAGGCAACTGCTGGCATTTCAACATTTATGAGCAGGATAAAAGCAGCATCTGAAAGTTTTAAAGCAAGAACAATCTTAATTTTTCAGCATTTTAGTTTTTATGGACATTTGCGTTGAGCATGAAAAAAAGTTTTATAACCTGGGGGCCTGGAGGCACTTTTTGTTCAGGAGAATCATTTGAGCAACTTTGGTAAATGGCCATATAAGCAACATGAAATATCTTAGATTTGATCAATGAGAAACATTTTTGTGTGTAATTGATTTAGTTCATCGGGACCAATGGATCATATGTTATGTAAAGTCATCCAATAAATAGGGAGAATTTCCTTATAATGTAAGAGTTTGTACCATTTAAAGCTGCATAGTCTGTAACTTTTGATCTTTTAATTTTAGAATTAATGTTTCTATTTTTCAAGAACACAGTAAAAAAACTAAAATTCAGGTATACATTTTACCAATTTCGTAAATCTTAACAAATTATCAGTATCAAAACAACAGCATTTATGTTAAAATTACCTGTCTATTATTATTGGAGGGACGCAAATAATTACCGACAAGAGAAAAACACACCTGTTTTATAAGATAATTCACTTTTCCATGCTGTTTTCAGCTATAGTGAACAGATTTATTGTGAAAACATAACTTAATTCTACTTTTACAAATGATTTAAAAAGAAAATAAAAAATTTCGAAAAATGTTCATAGTTGCAGACTTAGTCTCTTTAAACATCCAAAATATAACCATAATATGGCATAACTTGTTGCGCCTGCAACAACATATCCGAAAGTTTGACGGAATGTGATGTCCCTTGTTGCTTAGCAACGTAAACAGGTACTTAAAACTGACCTGGCCGGATACCTTAAAATGGTTGCCATGGTTACTGGCATGTGCAGATCAGTTCCAAAAGTAATCTATTGATAAACTACAACATAAGCTAATTTTTCTGTAAAATTCATTGACTTCTTTTGAAAAGTGTCAAATTGGCAAGGGCATTTAGCGTAAAAAAGCGACAAAAATGAAAAACTGTTGAATCAGAAATAGGGGTATATGTCATGAATTAGCCCTTAATTTTTTGCTGGTTGGTATAAAAGTTTTAAATCACCCTAAAATTATTGAATATATTCTATATTTTAAAACAGTATCTTCAAAAACATGTATTAAATGTGTCCTTTGTTGCCTAGCAACAGTAAAATATAGACTTAACAACCAGTCCATTATTCCACAATTGCTTGGTTTGTTGGCAACCATGACTAAGGGCTAAGTTCACGAAGGGGTAAAATCGTCCCCTGTAAAATCCTATTTTAGAAATGTATGAATATAATATAAATGACATTATTTCTGAAGAAGACGATCTTCCCTCTCTTCAAATACATACCAAACAATTTCTTGGATGCTTCCCTTATACTGCAAAAATCCATATTATGACCCCCAGTTTCCCCAAATGGCTGAAATTGTGGGGATTTAGTGTAAATATATCCATAACAAAACATGAGGCCATTATTTCGACACCACAATTTTTGGCTTAGTTGTGCAAATTAACATTGAGAACCCATGACCAAAAATTGAAGGTGTCGAAATTATGGCTTCATAATGTAATATTACGTAACCTAAACGATCACATTTGGATATTTTGTCTGTGTTTGGTCTTTTCAGGCCATTTATACATGTTCTAAGGCTTAAAATATACAGATATGACTACATTATCTCATGAAAGCAGGGCTGGACTATTTTAGAAGCCGAAAATACGTCTACTTTCTCACATTTTTCAATGCAAACAATGCCGATTCCGAAATAATTACGTCTGAAATTTACATTCAGTATGAGACGCTCGTCGTGCTACCGTTAGTTTTTGTCTGCTTGCGCAGGTATATACTACCTTTTTTGGTTAACGGGATGTGAATTCATTCATAAATCACTATTAGAAAAATACAGGGGGTCATATTTTTACAATTAATGTGTGTCAGCTTGTTTATTTTTGTATATTTCTAAAAGCCTAATGTTATTTTGTTCGTATTTAAAAATATCTAGTTTTAAGTGCGCTTCATTTAATCATAAGCAACTAAGTGGTCGTACGGTAAAGTCTAGGATTTGTCTTGTGTTTTGCAACAGGTCCTAGGTTCAATCCTCAGCGACGTCAACTTTCTTTCTTTCCTTTTTTTCTCTCGTTTCTCTTAAAATGCTAGTTTATATATTATTGCAAGCTTTGAGGTTTATCTGATAGCTGAAAACAAAAAAAAACACATGTACTGGTCGTTTTATTTCAGAAATCTTCCACTGTCCAGTATATACTTACACCAAGCATATTTGACATGCCTTCATTGTATTCCATAAACTCACTAAAAATGTAACTTTGGTTCCAAAGGGGGTCCAACAATTTCCAGGGGTGGGGGTCGAACTCAATTGCTTATTCCCTATAGAACTTGTGATTTTCAAGGTGAGTCGGGGCCACCTGTGACCCCCACCTCCTCTGCGGGTCCGTGCATGACTGATCCTGATCGTGTTTCATGTCTTAATCATGAGTTAAGTTTAGTCTGTATTGCACTGATTTTCCTATTGCAAAAATAACTTATTCGACCGCCAAAATGCATGCGTTTCTTTAGAAATGTGACACAGTTGGAGACCGTTTTGGAAGAAAAATCGCATTGGGCATTCGCGATGAGGTGATAGCTCTACTATATTTATGTCCCTCATTATCCCCGTGTACCCCATGTGTAAGCTGCATGTAGTGTTAAGAACTGGGGATTTTTTGGTCAATAATCGGTAATGACGCATGTTTCACATACGTTCGGCAAGACAGGGAGTGCAGTGGCTCAATGGTACAGTGCTTGACTCGAGACCGAGGGGCCGCGGGTTCGTGCCTCACCGGTGTCACTGGGTTGTGGTCCTTGAGCAAGACACATTTATCGTAGATTTGTACTGGTTCAACCCAGGAAGACCCGTCCCTGTTTTACTGAAAGATTGTTGATGGGACATAAAGAATCAAATCAAACAAACAAACAAACGTTCGGCAAGACGTACAGTTGATTCAAAGATAGATGAGAATCGTTGTAAACAAAAATATGAACTAATCCAGGTAATGTGTATTTTATACAGGTATATTACATTAACTGCCTCAAATTGCAGTATTTCATTGACCGTTATTAACCCGTTTCAATGGAAAAATACAATGTGGTATAGTCTGATTATTTTGCATCTTTGAAACATCAGTACGAGCAATCTGTGGGGTGAACAGAATTTGTTTATACTTTGTCACACTTGTATTTGCATGGGGAGAATAAAGGAAGGTGATATAATTTAGGATTTATCATGATTTCAGGAGTCAGGCACAGAGTTTTGAAAAAAAAGATCCATGTATAACTTAGAAGTTTGAATTATACTAACAATTAAACTCCACCTGAAATGTTTTAGACCTGCTTTTGCGATGATTTTTACCATGTCATTTTTTCGAAATCCTTGAGCAAGACACATTAATCCTAGCTTAGTTACATAATTGAAAGATTGTTGATATGACTCATGGCAAACAAGGTTTTACTGTTATCACTATTTAATTCCGTCCATCAAAAATTTGTTTTGCGTAAATGCTTAGTGTAAGTCCCATTATCATATTTTGACAAGCCTGCCCCACTTTAGCGAGGCGGGGAGAATCAAAAATAGCAGCTTACCATGGGCCCAGCAATATGCAATTACCTTTCGCCGTTGGCCGATAGTAGCTTTAACGTTCTTTCTGGGACTTTATCAAAGAAACTTCTACGCTGTCTTTAATATGAGCGGGCAGTATCAGGGAAGGTTCTGGCTAGTCTGTTCGAATGCTCAATCTACTTTACACCTGCACTGGTCGCCAATGATAAAAAACATAAATATCTTCCGAGCTGACTTAACCCTTAATGCGCCAATCGCAACAAAAGTCGTCTGCTTTCTCGTCTGCTGAAATGTTTAAGAAGCCTCTATGGAAAACAGTGTGGACCCAGATAAGACTGCTCCTATAAGGAGCACTCTGTTCTGGGTCCACACTGTTTGCTTCTATACTAAATTCGTCTGTAATGCTAGGAAATTATTTGCAGCAGATGACTTCAGCAGACGACATTTTCAGATGCATTTTTTTCTTGGCGCTTTAAGGGTAAAATATTACAGCATCACTCTACAATAAGTTACCGCGTCCGGGAAACCCAACTATATCCTATATATATAAGCACGGGTATTTAAGATCAGTCAGAATGACAAGCTCCTGTCTGAAAATCACGGGGGGGGGGGGGGGGGGTTCATGAGTTTGAACCCTTGTACAATTTTGTTGAAATTATTTTCTCTTCTACTGATTCTGATGAGAGTATTTAGTACGTACTTGATACTGATACACCGTTTGTAAAGCAGCGGTATAGGATACATTGACCGCTAACGTGATATAACTAAAATTGATGACAATTACATGGACATAAAGCCTAAAAAAAAAAATGCTCATTTCAGAGGGTTGGCGGGCGTATCGCCATGATAGACTGTTTATCGAGGTTTATAATACATTTTGGCACACATTTGGGTGCAATACACACTTGTTTAACATAAATTTGTTAACCAAACTTAGCGACGTCTTTGGCGTTACATTGCACTTGTAAATGACGTTACTTTTTGCGCAAAATAAACAGAGGGTCCTTGTCTTTAGAAACCCATAGTTTTCACAATTTAAGCACTAGGCAGATAAAATTTCGATTTTTCTCAATGAAATAAACCGTATAAACATATTTTAAGTCAGTATGCATTTCTATGGCAGGGCCGATTTCACCCCTTCATGAACCTAGCCCTTTGTACATGGTAATGGCCATATATTTTATATGTAACATTGAGAACAATTAAAAGGACAAACTATGTTCAGATAAATGATAATAATTACATGTCAGGCTGTGTTTCTTTAGCATGAAGTTATCGTATAAGGAAAATCTGGCCAGGTTAGCTTTAGTATCACTTTTTCGTTGCTAAGCAACAAACAACCTCACTTTCCAACAAAGTTTTGCATATGATATGCTGCATGCCCAACAAGTTATGCCATGTAATGATTACATTTGCAATGTTTTACTGGTATGAACTCTTGTACTATAAGGAAATTCTCTCTATTTATTGGATGACCCTTGTAGCTCTGGCCCCAAGGTTATAAAACATTTTTCATGCTCAACTCAACTGAGCACAAAAATTCAACTGCTCATAAACACTAAACTACTGACAAATGATGAAGTTCCTTTGCCTTAAGCCTCTCAGATGTTGTATTTATCTTGCTAATAGATATTAAAATGCCAACATTTGTTGGCATTTTAACATTTATGAGCAGGATAAATTTCATGCTCAGCTGAGTTGAGCATGAAAAGTTTTATAACCTCGGGGCCAGCTGTTATGTAAAGTTATATATAGCTCTGGTGGCCATTTTGTTCTGCAGAGCAGAACAGGTTTGACAATTTTGGTAGCGGGTCTTATGAGGAACATTTGTGTGAAATTATTTTGAATTTTCAGGACCAGCAGTACATTTTGGGGCAATCTTGTTAGAGGTATTAATTTGAATTTGGGCTAGCAGTTCAGGAGATGTCATTTAAAGACTTTTAGCTGTGCATGGCAGTCATTTTGTTTGGTAGAGCAGAAGCATTTTGACAATTTAAAACATCTGAAGATGTGTAGATAGGTATGTGGCAGTCCGAATGAGTGGCCTTGAATCAGCTTGACATTTGGTACTTATATAAAACCATTGTCTCATTAGTTTAAACTTTTATCGCAATTCATCGCAAGTATTATGACTTTGGCTTAAACAGTTATATTTAAATGAACAATTCAAGATTTTTCTCGTATAAATGCATCAGGAATCCAATTTGACCTTGGCGTAAAGTAGGTCAACCTAGATTTATCATTTGTGCAAACCTGGTAGGGCCAACATCTCCAATGCTACATACCAAGTTCCAAGGCCATTGGCCTTTTGGTTCTAAGGGTTTTTACAATATATGGGCATGGTGGCCATCTTAATCATGTGACCAAAAATTTTTGGCTAACCTATCATAAGGAGTCTTCATATGAAATATGAGTTCAATTGGCCAGGTGGTTTCTGAGAAAACTATGCTTTAATATATTACTGATGGGACTCCAATGAGCAATATTTGCTCAAAGGTCAACGTTGACCTATGATACTTATTTATAGCCATTGTCTCATTAGGTTTAGAATAATGACTGGTTTCAATCAGCTTTTCAAAAAAAATTCCATTAAAATACATTAGGAAGCAAATTTCACCATGATGTTATAAGTATCTAAGATCATCATGAGAACAAATTTGGTAGGTCCTACATCCCAATTGCTTCATACCACGGCCTTCTGGTTCTGGATAAGAATTTCAAAGGGTTTTTACCATATATGGGCATGGCCGCTATCTTGGTCATGTGACCAGGACCATTTGAGCAAACTTCCATTCCCCCATCCTAAGGAGTCCCCATATGAAATTTGAGTTCAACTGGCCCAGTAGTTTAAGGAGATGTTTAAAACTGTTGACCGACGGACGCCAGAGTCATTGGTATACTATTAGCTCACCCATGAGCCTTCAGCTCAGGTGAGCTACAAAGTCAGTAGACGACAACAAAACCATCAAAAATTACCCAGCATGCAAAGATCAGTGGCAAACTCTCCAACAGTGGTATCCTCTATGGGTCAGCTTCAGTGGCAAACTCCCCAACAATAGCAACCTCTATGGGATCAGCTTCAGTTGCAAACTCCCCAGCAGTTGCATCCTCTATGGTCATTCATCCCTCTCCTTGTGGTACGTCAAAAACCTGGATATAAAATCGATATTATTTCATGTCCACTGTCACATTAGCCAGCCATTGCCATTAATTAAGCTGGTACCCAGCATAAGGACAGTACAGACACTACAAGTTGGCATGTGCGTACAGGGAAGATTTAAATCAGTATGCGCATCCATACAGTCTGAAGAAACGTTGGACCCTTTGCTACCCATAGAGCGACTATCAAATGCGCAGACTGATCAGTCATCGATGGGCCCACATGTCAACTTGCTCCTTTTGTTGGGCACAGGCTCTTATGGTATTGAGATGCCTGGTTATGAAACTGTGGACATGCTATAAGTACCTAATATTCAATTTAACCATTTTAACCCTTTACTCCATAATAACGCCTTTTGACGACTTTGAAATATTATGTATTTGAAAATATTATGGAAAATGGAGCATTTGCTCTTTTGAAGCAAATGCTCCATTTTCCATAATATTTTCAAAGGGATTCAAAACTTAAAGCTGCATAGTCTGTAATTTTTGATCTTTTAATTTTAGAAATAATGTTTCTATTTTTCAAGAACACAGTAAAAAACTAAAATTCAGGTATTATAATACATTTTACCAATTTCGTAAATCTTAACAAATTATCAGTACCAAAACAACAGCATTTATGTTAAAAATTGACTGTCTATAATTAAAAATGACTACATTTTAATGCTATATACATTCTAAACCATGCTGTACCAGAGGCGAGTTCAATAATGCGAGCGCTTGCTAGCGCTCGTTGTACTGGTGTCAGGCTTTACACATAACGAATAAAGATAGGTACCAGTCAACGAGCGCCCCGCGAGCTCTCGCATTATTGAACTCACCTCAGGTGTAGGGCATTTTCACTTGTTTTGGTGATTTTTGACAGTCAAATAAACAGAGTCTAACTGATATGCAAAGGTGTGTGTGTTCACACCTTAAAAATAACTATTCCTTTATTTTTATTTTCTAAAATTGTAGAGGGCAAAACGAAACCATGTAACTTAAATTACAGAATGTGTGACGAAAAAATTACGTTCATGATTACAGTCACCAGGAGCTGAAAAGAAAGAAGAACAAAATTAAACCACTCATGTCCCCGCATCCCACCAAGCTCATGAACCACATACAGTAAAACCTATGTAAAATGGCCATGACTTTTGACCTTCATAAAGCTACCATTTGTCATTAATGCCTCGGTTATATTTGCCATGGTCGTTGTACGATTTATTTGTCTACGATTTTCCCTACGATTTTTTCGGCATCGTAGGTGGCTATAAGCTACGATGTATGTGTTTACATTGCTTACCATCACCTTGCGATTTCTTTTGGCTACAAACTAGGACACAATCTTTCAGAGACCTTGCGGATATGTACGACAACCGCAAGGTTATCGTGCAGTCATTGTGTTATCTTCACAACCTCCCTATATAAATCACACAATTATCTTGCGACTTTGGAAGTCGCAAGGAGTCGGTACGCTGACTATGCAATTGTCGTATAATTATGTGCATGGATTTAAACGGCCATCCATGTTCATCTTTGGATGCACATTTGAACTGTGTTTCAAAGTAATAGGATGACAAATCGTTCTATGAATGGATTAGTGTTTTTGTTGAACATGGTCCCAAGATATGGGATTGATGATACCATACAACGTGTTACGTTTGTGTATATTTTAATGTCAATTTCTAAGTTCTGCAGTTTTCATAAAGTTTAAATGACAGATTATTACAACAGCCCCTTATTATTAGTACACTTTTATAATTCGAAAAGTATCACTTAAATTGAAAATACAAAGATGCTTTAACTGTATCCCCTCGTAGACTCAGTGTGGACTGAAACGCTTAATTTTAATCCTCCAAAGGCACTCTAGCCAGCGACACATAAAATCGTCATAGGCAAAAATGAAGTTGTTGCATGCGAACAACAAAGGCACTGACCAGACTGCGCTTCCCTCCACTCAGCCTGGTCAGCACATCAGTAAAATACATTTTGTATTTCATTCATACAATCAAATTTCTATGTTCGACCTTGTCACATGTTCTCACTACGAGACCTATATAATTTTTTTCTTGTAGTACATGTAATACTCAAATTCAAATTCCAGAGTTATAAATTACAAAAAAAAAATCTTGACTTTTTATCAATCTTATCTAATTTATTAAACTCCTTATCCACAATTTTTCTGAACATGGTCACCTGGCATATCAAATTGAAGGGGATGGTGAGTAGAACAGGATACAAGTTTAGTTAAGTTTTCACCCTAGGTTCGAACTGGTGACCTTGGGGTGGGGATAAAAAGGTCAAATATCATATAATTTCTTCGAGAGCGTGGGGATTTAAGATGGCATCCCATGGACTGCGCATTCTAGTTTAGTTTAAATTTGGTTTCAAGTATTAGCTCATTTGATCTAGATATGCAATGGACAAGAACCATTTGAACAATGAATAAGGATCAATGCTGTCAAATTTGGTCAAAATCCAACCAGTATAGGAGATGTCCTTTGAACATTGAAGCAATTGTTGACAACACACAAGACATGACACATGACAGACAATCACAAGACTTAGTACTCATCATGAGCCTAAGGTTCAGGTGAGCTTAAAATTCTGCAGTTTGTAGAAGAATTTACTAGTGGTAAGCTGATATTTGATGTGTGCATTACTCACATGAATGGGCCATGCACATTTGGTAAACAAGTATGTCAAAATTTGTACCCATAATGCTCAAATCATACAGGTCAGTATTTGTGGTGTCTACTGGGTTTGAGAAGGCATTATGTATTATTATGCTGGTGGCAAGAACCCCATTGACAATTCAGATTTCCTGTCAAAGAGGTAGTAAAAAGTTTTGCCCATTTTATTTACACACCTAGATAGGTTTTCCTCAAATAATCCGCTGCTCCTGCCCAAATGTGACGCTGGTAGTACTGGGCCACATTGTACCTGAGTAGCAGAAGTGACCATGCACAAAAAACTTTTCAGATGATAAAAGAGGTGGCTCTGACTGGACATGACATATTGGTTGACTCAATACTGGGTCATGCATCTCTGCTAACTTTTGCATGCACAAAAACCTTGTAAAGTACTTTTACACACATTGTAGACCCAGATCACACAATGTAGACCCAGATGAGATGCCACAGTATTAAACCTCAAGGACAATCCACATAGACATAATCTGTTTATTTGTTTGTCTACTTGATTTGATGCGTTATGTCGAAGTCAACAATTTTTTCTTTTAAGATGTGTATCAAGGACACTGTGAGTCGGACTAACACAGTGACTCTGCCGGCAGTGAGTCCTGAATAAGAATCCCTTTGATCCCCAGTCTAACGCTCTACCAACTGTGCTCCACTTTCTAGTACAGATAATCCTTTTAGCAGTGTCTGCCATTCACTGGCTGAACTTGGAATCCAAACACATGTCCTGAGTAAGGCTTTGGGAGCCATATTGAGGGGTCTATTCTGCTGCCCTATTCTTGCCTTCAGAAATTCCAAAACCATCTCCAGGCCTCCATCCAAGAATTAAAATGACATAGACTGACAATGACTACAGCATCAAAAATGGCAAATACAAAGCAGGATTTCTCTCTTGTCATTGACAGAAACACCAGTTGAACACTAAGTCTTCTGCACAGTCAAAAGGTTCATCCTAGCATAAATGTTTCTCTCAAAGGCTCTTCTAGTTCTTAGACATAACTGCACAAATAAGGTATCACACTGCTACAAGGGACACAAACTATAACATTCAGACAAACCTGCACAATAAGGTAATGTCAACCTTAAAGACTTGAAAGTCCAGGAATCTATTGATCTCCATCTTCCTGACTATGTAACTGCCCGAACAAATACCTCACCAAGCTCTCATATATCAAGACTTTCATAAGCCTGCAGCTGAACATACATTGAAATCTATATGACTGCCATGTGCATGACATCCTGGATAAAAATGGCTATCAAGACCAGCAAGAAAGCCCTGGACGGAGTCTTTCAAAGAGATGCCAAAGAGCTCTTGTAGGTACAACGGTAAGTCAAACAGAGGCAGATCCTGGCTATCCACCTGGATTAGTGCCATGTCTTGGCAGATTGCCTGATGGTGAAATATTTGCAGCTTTAGTATGGTCAAACAAACTGAGTGTCATGGGCAGCATGGTTTGGCCCAATAAAATCAATGCAGACACAGGCTCCTTGAAGAAAAGTGCAGAGTGCTACTGCCCACTTTGGATTCTGGATTAACCCTACTTTTATGTCACCATCCAGACCACAACAACAGGCTTTCCAGCAGCATCTTTGAAAAAACTAGGAAAAAACTAGGAAAAGTATTTACAAAATACTAGGAAAAACTAGGAAAATCTAGGAAGTTTGAGGCAAAAACTAGGAGTTATTTGGTTATATGTTTTTACTTTTCCCTAATCGATTACCACAGTAACCATACACATTTATACTACAAGACTGTTAAGCTGACTAAGTTTTCTTCTGCAGTCAACAGAGCAGACTTATATAAAATTAAAGTTTTTTTATAAAGACTATTTTAGGCGCAATAAAGGTTGTTTTACTGAAATTCTAATAAAAACAAAGAGCAAATAACAGCCCTGTATTTGACAGAGGGTACAGCAAATCCTGAGCCAACAAATCACAAATTAAGGAAGTAGACCGGCTTGTGTGTATGTTCACTCCTTGAGTTGCATACCTCACTTTACAACTAGTCTTGTGTTGAGCAGAGTTGGACTGTAAAATTACAACACACTTCTGAAAAGGGGGGGGGGGGTACGGGGGTCCTCCCCCAGAAAATTTTGAAAACCAAGAAAGCACAGGAAGCCATCTCTGGTCATTTTGCAGGGGGCAATTTTACCTTCAGAAAATGAAGATTTCAGAGGACATTTGCTCCCATTTATTGTATGCTCTTTTTGAATATAAGACTAAGACAGATATAGGCATATATCTGTATTAGACTTGGGGTGTATTAGACTTGACTTGTTGATAAAGTTATACTGTGATTTTAGTATATCAGGACATTATTCAGATATCAATAAACCCAATTGATGCAATCCATTAATATTTAACAGCCCAGTTTTTTGCAGCGCGTCCAGGTTAATATTCAGGAGTTTTGCAGGTTCAATTCCCAGGTTGGCACATTCTTTCACTATAGTTGTTAGTTACTGGTGAAAGGATGAGTACAGAGTACTCCTGCCTTAGAAAAGTGTCATTAGGATCAACTTGTCATTCCTACATGACCTCAAATGTAAAGCAAGAAATCAACTAAAAAGCATTTACCTTAGCTCACTCCTTTTTATGCTGCCTATATGAAACCTCAGAAAAAAAACGACCATCAGACAAAATAGAGTCTGTTTCACACTGGTGCAAGAGTTAGGTAGACACTTACAATGGTCAAAGGATGCCTACAGCACTTTAAAACAACGCAAGATGTCACAAACATTACATGTCAACATATTTGCATATATGGTTTATTTCTTATCTTCAAACTGATCTTGCAAAACTCTAAGGTTCCACTATGGGGGTTGAGTCAATTGTAGTCATCAAAGAGTATAGTCCAACCTTCAGTTATCACCTGAGAAGCCTAGACTATGCACCAGTGACAACAGACCACACAAAGAACACCAAAGACTGTCAGTTCAACACCCTAAAGATCTTATTCTGAAACAAAATCTCGAAAAACTTATCCAAAAAGGTGCCAAATTATGAAAAACTAGGAATACTAGGAGGTTTTTGACAAAACTAGGAAAAACTAGGAGCACATTTAAAATACTAGGAAAAAGTAGGAAAACTAGGAAAAACTAGGAACGCTGGAAAGCCTGCAACAACCAAAATCGGCATTAAAACGGGGCCCCATTTAGATTTCAATGCAGATTTTTAGTTAACTAGTAAGGATTGCCACACAAAATAGGTCAATATCAAAAGCCATCGTCGACAATTGCCAACTCCACAGGTCTCTCAAGAATTGTGCTGTCTGAATTGTTCTTGGTGGAGCAAACCTGAAAGCAACAAAGAAGACACTTAAGTTTGTGTGTACATAGCAGCTAACAAATATTTAACCCTGCAGGTAGTCCGACAAGACAAGGCACTGGTCCAGGTAGGTAGATCCTAAGGTTCTACTCTGAATGGCTCACCATTGTATAAGCAAGAGCCATTTGTCACCCTTCGGCAAAACCAGGTGCAGGGTTTTCAGGACAGCCTTGGTAGCTGTTTCCCCAAGAAATCTTGCACAAAGCAGGTATACAGACTTCAATGCATGTGCAGCCACAGCCATATGAGTCTTTGTATAAGTGGGCCTAGATGAGATGCTTGTTCAGCCAGTTGACACAGGCAGGAACATGAAAACCAACAGATTACGAGACTTTGCCAGGCTTTAAAGTAGACACAACCTTGTTGAACAGCTTGGTCTGGATGGTAAAGTTTACATCCCCCATGTCAATGTGCTAACTTGTTCTTGCAGTGTTATCAAAACATGACAGTTTCTTCTGGCAAAGCCATGGCCAGCTGCCACACTATCCTATGGTGAGCCTCATTGACAATGCAGATGTGTTCCATTAGCATTTCCTGTCAAAGATGTAGGAAAAAGTTGTGCATGTTTTATTTGCCACAGATACAAAAGCTATTCTATGATGAAGAAGAGTCATACTGGTCCCCTTTTCTGTGTCCAAAGAACAACTCATGCATGGTCTTCAGCTGGTCCATAGTAAGCTGTGTAAGAATGTGACAGGTAGTACTGGGCTACATGGTACCAGTAGCAGAAGTGACCACACTCATCTGAACATACACAAATATTTTTCAGATGACAAAAGAGGTGGCTCTGACCTGACTTGACATGGCTTTAACAAATATCGGTTGACTCAATACTAGGTCATGCATCTCTTCTAACATTGTGCATGCTCAAAATCCTTGTAGAGTACTTTTACAAACATTGTAGACCAAGATGAGATGCCACATTATTAAAGTCAAGGACAATCCACATAGACATAATCTGTTTTTGTTTATTTGATTTGATGTTTTACGTCCCCTGTCAACAATTTTTTAGTCATGCTGGGATGATTTCCTGTCTTCCTAGGTCGAACCAGTATCAAGCAGCAGATAAAGTGTCTTGCTCAAGTGCACATTTACACAGTGAGTCTGTTGGCGGCAAGTCTCCAACTAGCAGCCCTTCTATCCCCAGTCTAATGCTCTCCCATCTGAGCCACTAGCTGTGCTCCACTTTCTAGTACAGATGCTCCATTTAGTAGTACCATTAAGGATGTCATTTACTAGCTGAACTTGGAAATCAAACACATGTCCCAAGAAAGACTTTGAGAGCCATATTGGGGGGAACATTCTGCTGCCCTATTCTTGCCAAAGGTTTGCTTTTTAGCATTGAACAATTTTGAACACATGCATACCTAGATAGGTTTTCCTCCTCGAATAATGGGCTGCTTCTGCCCGAATTTGACACTGACAGTACTGGGCTACATTGTATCAGTAGCAGAAGTGACCATGCACAAAATTCTTTTCAGATGACAAAAGAGGTGGCTCTGACCCGACTTGACATATTGGTTGACTCAATACTGGGTCATGCATCTCTTCTAACATTTTGTAAGCTCAAAATCCTTGTAGAGTACTTTTACACAATTGTAGACCCAGATGAGATGCCACAGTATTAAAAGTCAAGGACAATCCACATAGACATAATCTGTTTATTTGTTTGTTTATTTGATTTGATGCGTTATGTCGCAGTCAACAATTTTTCAGTCATGTTGGTATGATTTTCGGTCTTTCTGGGTCGAACCAGTATTAAGATGCATTTAATGTGTTTGCTCAAGGATACATTGACACAGTGACTCTGCCGGCGGTGAGTCCTGAATAAGAATCCTTTCGATCCCCAGTCTAATGTTCTACCATCTGTGCCCCTGTGCTCCACTTTCTAGTATAGATGTTCCTTTTAGCAGTGCCATTAAGATTGCCATTCACTGACTGAACTTGGAATCCAAACACATGTCCTGAGTAAGGCTTTGAGAGCCATATTGAGGGGTCTATTCTGCTGCCCTATTCTCGCCAAAGGTTTGCTTTTCAGAAATTTGAAACCGCATCTCCAGGCCTCCATCCAAGAATTTAAATGACAAAGACTGACTATGACTACAGCATCAAAAATGGCAAATACAAAGCAGGATTTCTCTCTTGTCATTGACAGAAACACCAGTTGAACACTAAGTCTTCTGCACAGTCAAAAGGTTCATCCTAGCATAAATGTTTCTCTCAAAGGCTCTTCTAGTTCTTAGACATAACTGCACAAATAAGGTATCACACTACTACAAGGGACACAAACTATAACATTCAGACAAACCTGCACAATAAGGTAATGTCAACCTTAAAGACTTGAAAGTCCAGGAATCTATTGATCTCCATCTTCCTGACTATGTAACTGCCCCAACAAATACCTCACCAAGCTCTCATATATCAAGACTTTCATAAGTCTGCAGCTGAACATACATTGAAATCTATATGACTGCCATGTGCATGACCTCCTGGATAAAAATGGCTATCAAGACCAGCAAGGAAGCCCTAGACGGAGTCTTTCAAAGAGATGCCAAAGAGCTCTTGTAGGTACAATGGTAAGTCAAACAGAGGCAGATCCTGGCTATCCACCTGGATTAGTGCCATGTCTTGGCAGATTGCCTGATGGTGAAATATTTGCAGCTTTAGTATGGTCAAACAAACTGAGTGTCATGGGCAGCATGGTTTGGCCCGATAAGATCAATGCAGACACAGGCTCTTTCAAAAAAAGTGCAGAGTGCTACTGCCCACTTTGGATTCTGGATTAACCCTACTTTTATGCCACCATCCAGACCACATCAACCGAAATCGGCATTAAAATGGGGCCCCATTTAGATTTCAATGCAGATTTCTAGTTAACTAGTAAGGATTGCCACACAAAAATAGGTCAATATCAAAAGCCATCATCGACAATTGCCAACTCCACAGGTCTCTCAAGAATTGTGTTGTCTGAATTGTTCTTGGTGGAGCAAACCTGAAGCCACAAAGAAGACACTTAAGTTTGTGTGTACATAGCAGCTAACAAATATTTAACCCTGCAGGTAGTCCGACAAGACAAGGCACTGGTCCAGGTAGGTAGATCCTAAGGTTCTACTCTGAATGGATCACCATTGTATAGGCAAGAGCTATTTGTCACCCTTCGGCAAAACCAGGTGCAGGGTTTTCAGGACAGCCTTGGTAGCTGTTTCCCCGAGAAATCTTGCACAAAGCAGGTATACAGACTTCAATGCATGTGCAGCCACAGCCATATGAGTCTTGGTATAAGTGGGCCTAGATGAGATGCTTGTTCAGCCAGTTGACACACTTTGACAGGCACGAACATGAAAACCCACAGATTACGAGACTTTGCCAGCCTTTAAAGTAGACACAACCTTGTTGAACAGCTTGGTCTGGATGGTAAAGTTTACATCCCTCATGTCAATGTGCTAACTTGTTCTTGCACTGTTATCAAAACATGACAGTTTCTTCTGGCAAAGCCATGGCCAGTTGCCACACTATCCTATGGTGAGCCTCATTGACAATGCAGATGTGTTCCATTAGCATTTCCTGTCAAAATTGTAGGAAAAAGTTGTGCATATTTTATTTGTAACTGATACTAAAGCTATTCTATGGTAAATAAGAGTCATACTGGACCCCTTTTCTGTGTCCAAAGAACAACTCATGCATGGTCTTCAGCTGGTCCATAGTAAGCTGTGTAAGAATGTGACAGGTAGTACTGGGCTACATTGTACCAGTGGCAGAAGTGACCACACACATCTGAACATACACAAATATTTTTCAGATGATAAAAGAGGTGGCTCTGACCTGACTTGACATTACTTTTACAAATATCGGTTGACTCAATACTGGGTCATGCATCTCTTCTAACATTGTGTATGCTCAAAATCCTTGTAGAGTACTTTTACAAACAATGTAGACCCAGATGAGATGCTACAGTATTAAAGTCAAGGACAATCCACATAGACATAATCTGTTTTTGTTTATTTGATTTGATGCTTTACGTCCCCAGTCAACAATTTTTTAAGTCATGCTGGGATGATTTCCTGTCTTCCTGGGTCGAACCAGTATCAAGCAGCAGATAAAGTGTCTTGCTCATGTACACATTTACACAGTGAGTCTGTTGGCGGCGAGTCTCCAACTAGCAGCCCTTCTATCCCCAGTCTAACGCTCTCCCATCTGAGCCACTAGCTGTGCACCACTTTCTAGTACAGATGCTCCATTTAGTAGAACCATTAAGGATGTCATTTACTAGCTGAACTTGGAAATCAAACACATGTCCCAAGAAAGACTTTGAGAGCCATATTGAGGGGCCTATTCTGCTGCCCTATTCTTGCCAAAGGTTTGCTTTTTAGCATTAAACAATTTTGAACACATGCACACCTAGATAGGTTTTCCTCCTCGAATAATGGGCTGCTTCTGCCCGAATGTGACACTGACAGTACTGGGCTACATTGTACCAGTAGCAGAAGTGACCATGCACAAAAAACTTTTCAGATGACAAAAGAGGTGGCTCTGACCTGACTTGACATATTGGTTGACTCAATACTTGATCATGCATCTCTTCTAACATTTTGTAAGCTCAAAATCCTTGTAGAGTACTTTTACACACATTGTAGACCCAGATGAGATGCCACAGTATTAAAAGTCAAGGACAATCCACATAGACATAATCTGTTTATTTGATTGTTTATTTGATTTGATGCGTTATGTCGCAGTCAACAATTTTTCAGTCGTGTTGGGATGATTTTCGGTCTTCCTGGGTCGAACCAGTATTAAGATGCATTTAATGTGTTTGCTCAAGGAAACATTGACACAGTGACTCTGCCGGCGGTGAGTCCTGAATAAGCATCCTTTTGATCCCCAGTCTAACGTTCTACCATCTGTGCCCCTGTGCTCCACTTTCTAGTACAGATGTTCCTTTTAGCAGTGCCATTAAGATTGCCATTCACTGACTGAACTTGGATTCCAAACACATGTCCTGAGTAAGGCTTTGAGAGCCATATTGAGAAGTCTATTCTGCTGCACTATTCTCCCGAAGGTTTGCTTTTCAGAAATTTGAAACAGCACCTCCAGGCCTCCTTCCAAGAATTAAAATTACATAGACTGACTATGACTACAGCATCAAAAATGGCAAATACAAAGCAGGATTTCTCTCTTGTCATTGACAGAAACACCAGTTGAACACTAAGTCTTCTGCACAGTCAAAAAGTTCATCCTTGCATAAATGTTTCTGTCAAAGGCTCTTCTAGTTCTTAGACAAAACTGCACAAATAAGGTATCACACTGCTACAAGTGACACAAACTATAACACTCAGACAAACCTGCACAATAAGATAATGTCAACCTTAAAGACTTGAAAGTCCAGGAATCTATTGATCTCCATCTTCCTGACTATGTAACTGCCCCAACAAATACCTCACCAAGCTCTCATATATCAAGACTTTCATAAGCCTGCAGCTGAACATACATTGAAATCTATATGACTGCCATGTGCATGACCTCCTGGATAAAAATGGCTATCAAGACCAGCAAGGAAGCCCTAGACGGAGTCTTTCAAAGAGATGCCAAAGAGCTCTTGTAGGTACAATGGTAAGTCAAACAGAGGCAGATCCTGGCTATCCACCTGGATTAGTGCCATGTCTTCGCAGATTGCCTGATGGTGAAATATTTGCAGCTTTAGTATGGTCAAACAAACTTAGTGTCATGGGCAGCATGGTTTGGCCCGATAAGATCAATGCAGACACAGGCTCTTTGAAGAAAAGTGCAGAGTGCTACCGCCATCTTTGGATTCTGGATTAACCCTACTTTTATGCCACCATCCAGACCACATCAACCGAAATCAGCATTAAAACGGGGCCCCATTTAGATTTCAATGCAGATTTCTAGTTAACTAGTAAGGATTGCCACACAAAAATAGGTCAATATCAAAAGCCATCGTCGACAATTGCCAACTCCACAGGTCTCTCAAGAATTGTGTTGTCTGAATTGTTTTTGGTGGAGCAAACCTGAAGCCACAAAGAAGACACTTAAGTTTGTGTGTAAATAGCAGCTAACAAATATTTAACCCTGCAGGTAGTCCGACAAGACAAGGCACTGGTCCAGGTAGGTAGATCCTAAGGTTCTACTCTGAATGGCTCACCATTGTATAGGCAAGAGCTATTTGTCACCCTTCGGCAAAACCAGGTGCAGGGTTTTCAGGACAGCCTTGGTAGCTGTTTCCCCGAGAAATCTTGCACAAAGCAGGTATACAGACTTCAATGCATGTGCAGCCACAGCCATATGAGTCTTGGTATAAGTGGGCCTAGATGAGATGCTTGTTCAGCCAGTTGACACAGGTAGGGACATGAAAACCCACAGATTACGAGACTTTGCCAGCCTTTAAAGTAGACACAACCTTGTTGAACAGCTTGGTCTGGATGGTAAAGTTTACATCCCTCATGTCAATGTGCTAACTTGTTCTTGCACTGTTATCAAAACATGACAGTTTCTTCTGGCAAAGCCATGGCCAGCTGCCACACTATCTTCATGGTGAGCCTCATTGACAATGCAGATGTGTTCCATTAGCATTTCCTGTCAAAGATGTAGGAAAAAGTTGTGCACGTTTTATTTGCCACTGATACTAAAGCTATTCTATGGTAAATAAGAGTCATACTGGTCCCCTTTTCTGTGTCCAAAGAACAACTCATGCATGGTCTACAGCTGGTCCATAGTAAGCTGTGTAAGAATGTGACAGGTAGTACTGGGCTACATTGTACCAGTAGCAGAAGTGACCGCACACATCTGAACATACACAAATATTTTTCAGATGATAAAAGAGGTGGCTCTGACCTGACTTGACATTACTTTAACAAATATCGGTTGACTCAATACTGGGTCATGCATCTCTTCTAACATTGTGTATGCTCAAAATCCTTGTAGAGTACTTTTACAAACATTGTAGACCCAGATGAGATGCTACAGTATTAAAGTCAAGGACAATCCACACAGACATAATCTGTTTTTGTTTATTTGATTTGATGCTTTACGTCCCCCGTCAACAATTTTTTAAGTCATGCTGGGATGATTTCCTGTCTTCCTGGGTTGAACCAGTATCAAGCAGCAGATAAAGTGTCTTGCTCATGTACACATTTACACAGTGAGTCTGTTGGCGGCGAGTCTCCAACTAGCAGCCCTTCTATCCCCAGTCTAACGCTCTCCCATCTGAGCCACTAGCTGTGCTCCACTTTCTAGTACAGATGCTCCATTTAGTAGAACCATTAAGGATGTCATTTACTAGCTGAACTTGGAAATCAAACACATGTCCCAAGAAAGACTTTGAGAGCCATATTGAGGGGCCTATTCTGCTGCCCTATTCTTGCCAAAGGTTTGCTTTTTAGCATTGAACAATTTTGAACACATGCACACCTAGATAGGTTTTCCTCCTCGAATAATGGGCTGCTTCTGCCCGAATGTGACACTGACAGTACTGGGCTACATTGTACCAGTAGCAGAAGTGACCATGCACAAAAAACTTTTCAGATGACAAAAGAGGTGGCTCTGACCCGACTTGACATATTGGTTGACTCAATACTTGATCATGCATCTCTTCTAACATTTTTTAAGCTCAAAATCCTTGTAGAGTACTTTTACACACATTGTAGACCAAGATGAGATGCCACAGTATTAAAAGTCAAGGACAATCCACATTGACATAAACTGTTTATTTGATTGTTTATTTGATTTGATGCGTTATGTCGCAGTCAACAATTTTTCAGTCATGTTGGGATGATTTTCGGTCTTCCTGGGTCGAACCAGTATTAAGATGCATTTAATGTGTTTGCTCAAGGATACATTGACACAGTGACTCTGCCGACGGTGAGCCCTGAATAAGCATCCTTTCGATCCCAAGTCTAACGTTCTACCATCTGTGTCCCTGTGCTCCACTTTCTAGTACAGATGTTCCTTTTAGCAGTGCCATTAAGATTGCCATTCACTGACTGAACTTGAATTCCAAACTGATGTCCTGAGTAAGGCTTTGAGAGCCATATTGAGGGGTCTATTCTGCTGCCCTATTCTCGCCAAAGGTTTGCTTTTCAGAAATTTGAAACAGCACCTCCAGGCCTCCATCCAAGAATTAAAATGACATAGACTGACTATGACTACAGCATCAAAAATGGCAAATACAAAGCAGAATTTCTCTCTTGTCATTGACAGAAACACCAGTTGAACACTAAGTCTTCTGCACAGTCAAAAAGTTCATCCTAGCATAAATGTTTTTGTCAAAGGCTCTTCTAGTTCTTAGACATAACTGCACAAATAAGGTATCACACTACTACAAGGGACACAAACTATAACATTCAGACAAACCTGCACAATAAGGTAATGTCAACCTTAAAGACTTGAAAGTCCAGGAATCTATTGATCTCCATCTTCCTGACTATGTAACTGCCCCAACAAATACCTCACTAAGCTCTCATATATCAAGACTTTCATAAGTCTGCAGCTGAACATACATTGAAATCTATATGACTGCCATGTGCATGACCTCCTGGATAAAAATGGCTATCAAGACCAGCAAGGAAGCCCTAGACGGAGTCTTTCAAAGAGATGCCAAAGAGCTCTTGTAGGTACAATGGTAAGTCAAACAGAGGCAGATCCTGGCTATCCACCTGGATTAGTGCCATGTCTTCGCAGATTGCCTGATGGTGAAATATTTGCAGCTTTAGTATGGTCAAACAAACTGAGTGTCATGGGCAGCATGGTTTGGCCCGATAAGATCAATGCAGACACAGGCTCTTTGAAGAAAAGTGCAGAGTGCTACTGCCCACTTTGGATTCTGGATTAACCCTACTTTTATGCCACCATCCAGACCACATCAACCAAAATCGGCATTAAAATGGGGCCCCATTTAGATTTCAATGCAGATTTCTAGTTAACTAGTAAGGATTGCCACACAAAATAGGTCGATATCAAAAGCCATCGTCGACAATTGCCAACTCCACAGGTCTCTCAAGAATTGTGTTGTCTGAATTGTTCTTGGTGGAGCAAACCTGAAGCCACAAAGAAGACACTTAAGTTTGTGTGTACATAGCAGCTAACAAATATTTAACCCTGCAGGTAGTCCGACAAGACAAGGCACTGGTCCAGGTAGGTAGATCCTAAGGTTCTACTCTGAATGGCTCACCATTGTATAGGCAAGAGCTAATTGTCACCCTTCGGCAAAACCAGGTGCAGGGTTTTCAGGACAGCCTTGGTAGCTGTTTCCCAGAGAAATCTTGCACAAAGCAGGTATACAGACTTCAATGCATGTGCAGCCACAGCCATATGAGTCTTGGTATAAGTGGGCCTAGATGAGATGCTTGTTCAGCCAGTTGACACAGGCACGAACATGAAAACCCACAGATTAAGAGACTTTGCCAGCCTTTAAAGTAGACACAACCTTGTTGAACAGCTTGGTCTGGATGGTAAAGTTTACATCCCTCATGTCAATGTGCTAACTTGTTCTTGCACTGTTATCAAAACATGACAGTTTCTTCTGGCAAAGCCATGGCCAGCTGCCACACTATCTTCATGGTGAGCCTTATTGACAATGCAGATGTGTTCCATTAGCATTTCCTGTCAAAGATGTAGGAAAAAGTTGTGCATGTTTTATTTGCCACTGATACTAAAGCTATTCTATGGTAAATAAGAGTCATACTGGTCCCCTTTTCTGTGTCCAAAGAACAACTCATGCATGGTCTTCAGCTGGTCCATAGTAAGCTGTGTAAGAATGTGACAGGGAGTACTGGGCTACATTGTACCAGTAGCAGAAGTGACCACACACATCTGAACATACACAAATATTTTTCAGATGATAAAAGAGGTGGCTCTGACCTGACTTGACATTACTATAACAAATATCGGTTGACTCAATACTGGGTCATGCATCTCTTCTAACATTGTGAATGCTCAGTATCCTTGTAGAGTACTTTTACAAACATTGTAGACCCAGATGAGATGCCACAGTATTAAAGTCAAGGACAATCCACATAGACATAATCTGTTTTTGTCTATTTGATTTGATGCTTTACGTCCCCTGTCAACAATTTTTTAAGTCATGCTGCGATGATTTCCTGTCTTCCTGGGTCAAACCAGTATTAAGCAGCAGATAAAGTGTCTTGCTCATGTACACATTTACACAGTGAGTCTGTTGGCGGCGAGTCTCCAACTAGCAGCACTTCTATCCCCAGTCTAACGCTCTCCCATCTGAACCAATATCTGTGCTCCACTTTCTAGTACAGATGCTCCATTTAGTAGAACCATTAAGGATGTCATTTACTAGCTGAACTTGGAAATCAAACACATGTCCCAAGAAAGACTTTGAGAGCCATATTGAGGGGCCTATTCTGCTGCCCTATTCTTGCCAAAGGTTTGCTTTTTAGCATTGAACAATTTTGAACACATGCACACCTAGATAGGTTTTCCTCCTCGAATAATGGGCTGCTTCTGCCCGAATGTGACACTGACAGTACTGGGCTACATTGTACCAGTAGCAGAAGTGACCATGCACAAAAAACTTTTCAGATGACAAAAGAGGTGGCTCTGACCCGACTTGACATATTGGTTGACTCAATACTGGATCATGCATCTCTTCTAACATTTTGTAAGCTCAAAATCCTTGTAGAGTACTTTTACACACATTGTACACCCAGATGAGATGCCATAGTATTAAAAGTCAAGGACAATCTACATAGACATAATCTGTTTATTTGATTGTTTATTTGATTTGATGCGTTATGTCGCAGTCAACAATTTTTCAGTCATGTTGGGATGATTTTCGGTCTTCCTGGGTCGAACCAGTATTAAGATGCATTTAATGTGTTTGCTGAAGGATACATTGACACAGTGACTCTGCCGACGGTGAGTCCTGAATAAGCATCCTTTCGATCCCCAGTCTAACTTTTCTACCATCTGTGCCCCTGTGCTCCACTTTCTAGTATAGATGTTCCTTTTAGCAGTGCCATTAAGATTGCCATTCACTGACTGAACTTGGATTCCAAACACATGTCCTGAGTAAGGCTTTGAGAGCCATATTGAGGGGTCTATTCTGCTGCCCTATTCTCGCCAAAGGTTTGCTTTTCAGAAATTTGAAACAGCACCTCCAGGCCTCCATCCAAGAATTAAAATTACATATACTGACTATGACTACAGCATCAAAAATGGCAAATACAAAGCAGGATTTCTCTCTTGTCATTGACAGAAACACCAGTTGAACACTAAGTCTTCTGCACAGTCAAAAAGTTCATCCTAGCATAAATGTTTCTGTCAAAGGCTCTTCTAGTTCCTAGACAAAACTGCACAAATAAGGTATCACACTGCTACAAGGGACACAAACTATAACATTCAGACAAACCTGCACAATAAGATAATGTCAACCTTAAAGACTTGAAAGTCCAGGAATCTATTGATCTCCATCTTCCTGACTATGTAACTGCCCCAACAAATACCTCATCAAGCTCTCATATATCAAGACTTTCATAAGCCTGCAGCTGAACATACATTGAAATCTATATGACTGCCATGTGCATGACCTCCTGGATAAAAATGGCTATCAAGACCAGCAAGGAAGCCCTAGACGGAGTCTTTCAAAGAGATGCCAAAGAGCTCTTGTAGGTACAATGGTAAGTCAAACAGAGGCAGATCCTGGCTATCCACCTGGATTAGTGCCATGTCTTCGCAGATTGCCTGATGGTGAAATATTTGCAGCTTTAGTATGGTCAAACAAACTGAGTGTCATGGGCAGCATGGTTTGGCCCGATAAGATCAATGCAGACACAGGCTCTTTGAAGAAAAGTGCAGAGTGCTACTGCCCACTTTGGATTCTGGATTAACCCTACTTTTATGCCACCATCCAGACCACATCAACCGAAATCAGCATTAAAATGGGGCCCCATTTAGATTTCAATGCAGATTTCTAGTTAACTAGTAAGGATTGCCACACAAAAATAGGTCAATATCAAAAGCCATCGTCGACAATTGCCAACTCCACAGGTCTCTCAAGAATTGTGTTGTCTGAATTGTTCTTGTCAGAGCAAACCTGAAGCCACAAAGAAGACACTTAAGCTTGTGTGTACGTAGCAGCTAACAAATATTTAACCCTGCAGGTAGTCCCACAAGACAAGGCACTGGTCCAGGTAGGTAGATCCTAAGGTTCTACTCTGAATGGCTTACCATTGTATAGGCAAGAGCTATTTGTCACCCTTCGGCAAATCCAAGTGCAGGGTTTTCAGGACAGCCTTGGTAGCTGTTTCCCCAAGAAATCTTGCACAAAGCAGGTATACAGACTTCAATGCATGTGCAGCCACAGCCATATGAGTCTTGGTATAAGTGGGCCTAGATGAGATGCTTGTTCAGCCAGTTGACACAGGCACGAACATGAAAACCCACAGATTACGAGACTTTGCCAGCCTTTAAAGTAGACACAACCTTGTTGAACGGCTTGGTCTGGATGGTAAAGTTTACATCCCTCATGTCAATGTGCTAACTTGTTCTTGCAGTGTTATCAAAACATGACAGTTTCTTCTGGCAAAGCCATGGCCAGCTGCCACACTATCCTATGGTGAGCCTCATTGACAATGCAGATGTGTTCCATTAGCATTTCCTGCTTATGTACACATTTACACAGTGAGTCTGTTGGCGGCGAGTCTCCAACCAGCAGCCCTTCTATCCCCAGTCTAACGCTCTCCCATCTGAGCCACTAGCTGTGTTCCACTTTCTAGTACAGATGCTCCATTTAGTAGTACCATTAAGGATGTCATTTACTAGCTGAACTTGGAAATCAAACACATGTCCCAAGAAAGACTTTGAGAGCCATATTGAGGGGCCTATTCTGCTGCCCTATTCTTGCCAAAGGTTTGCTTTTTAGCATTGAACAATTTTGAACACATGCACACCTAGATAGGTTTTCCTCCTCGAATAATGGGCTGCTTCTGCCCGAATGTGACACTGACAGTACTGGGCTACATTGTACCAGTAGCAGAAGTGACCATGCACAAAAAACTTTTCAGATGACAAAAGAGGTGGCTCTGACCTGACTTGACATATTGGTTGACTCAATACTGGATCATGCATCTCTTCTAACATTTTGTAAGCTCAAAATCCTTGTAGAGTACTTTTACACACATTGTAGATCAAGATGAGATGCCACAGTATTAAAAGTCAAGGACAATCCACATAGACATAATCTGTTTATTTGATTGTTTATTTGATTTGATGCGTTATGTCGCAGTCAACAATTTTTCAGTCATGTTGGGATGATTTTCGGTCTTCCTGGGTCGAACCAGTATTAAGATGCATTTAATGTGTTTGCTCAAGGATACATTGACACAGTGACTCTGCCGGCGGTGAGTCCTGAATAAGCATCCTTTTGATCCCCAGTCTAACGTTCTACCATCTGTGCCCCTGTGCTCCACTCCTAGTACAGATGCTCCTTTTAGCAGTGCCATTAAGATTGCCATTCACTGACTGAACTTGGATTCCAAACACATATCCTGAGTAAGGCTTTGAGAGCCATATTGAGGGGTCTATTTCTGCTGCCCTATTCTCGCCAAAGGTTTGCTTTTCAGAAATTTGAAACCGCACCTCCAGGCCTCCATCCAAAAATTAAAATGACATAGACTGACTATGACTACAGCATCAAAAATGGCAAATACAAAGCAGGATTTCTCTCTTGTCATTGACAGAAACACCAGTTGAACACTAAGTCTTCTGCACAGTCAAAAAGTTCATCCTAGCATAAATGTTTTTGTCAAAGGCTCTTCTAGTTCTTAGACATAACTGCACAAATAAGGTATCACACTGCTACAAGGGACACAAACTATAACATTCAGACAAACCTGCACAATAAGGTAATGTCAACCTTCAAGACTTGAAGTCCAGGACTCTATTGATCTCCATCTTCCTGACTATGTAACTGCCCCAACAAATACCTCACTAAGCTCTCATATATCAAGACTTTCATAAGTCTGCAGCTGAACATACATTGAAATCTATATGACTGCCATGTGCATGACCTCCTGGATAAAAATGGCTATCAAGACCAGCAAGGAAGCCCTAGACGCAGTCTTTCAAAGAGATGCCAAAGAGCTCTTGTAGGTACAATGGTAAGTCAAACAGAGGCAGATCCTGGCTATCCACCTGGATTAGTGCCATGTCTTCGCAGATTGCCTGATGGTGAAATATTTGCAGCTTTAGTATGGTCAAACAAACTGAGTGTCATGGGCAGCATGGTTTGGCCCGATAAGATCAATGCAGACACAGGCTCTTTGAAAAAAAGTGCAGAGTGCTACTGCCCACTTTGGATTCTGGATTAACCCTACTTTTATGCCACCATCCAGACCACATCAACCGAAATCGGCATTAAAATGGGGCCCCATTTAGATTTCAATGCAGATTTCTATTTAACTAGTAAGGATTGCCACACAAAATAGGTCAATATCAAAAGCCATCGTCGACAATTGCCAACTCCACAGGTCTCTCAAGAATTGTGTTGTCTGAATAAAGAAGACACTTAAGTTTGTGTGTACATAGCAGCTAACAAATATTTAACCCTGCAGGTAGTCCGACATGACAGGGCACTGGTCCAGGTAGGTAGATCCTAAGGTTCTACTCTGAATGGCTTACCATTGTATAGGCAAGAGCTAATTGTCACCCTTCGGCAAAACCAGGTGCAGGGTTTTCAGGACAGCCTTGGTAGCTGTTTCCCAGAGAAATCTTGCACAAAGCAGGTATACAGACTTCAATGCATGTGCAGCCACAGCCATATGAGTCTTGGTATAAGTGGGCCTAGATGAGATGCTTGTTCAGCCAGTTGACACAGGCAGGAACATGAAAACCCACAGATTACGAGACTTTGCCAGCCTTTAAAGTTACTAAGACACAACCTTGTTGAACAGCTTGGTCTGGATGGTAAAGTTTATTTCCCTCATGTAAATGTGCTTACTTGTTTCTTTCACTGTTATCAAAACATGACAGATTCTTCTGGCAAAGCCATGGCCAGCTGCCACACTATCCTATGGTGAGCCTCAATGACAATGCAGATGTGTTCTATTAGCATTTCCTGTCAAAGATGTAGGAAAAAGTTGTGCATGTTTTATTTGCCACAGATACTAAAGCTATTCTATGGTAAATAAGAGTCATACTGGTCCCCTTTTCTGTGTCCAAAGAACATCTCATGCATGGTCTTCAGCTGGTCCATAGTAAGCTGTGTAAGAATGTGACAGGTAGTACTGGGCTACATTGTACCAGTAGCAGAAGTGACCACACACATCTGAACATACACAAATATTTTTCAGATGATAAAAGAGGTGGCTCTGACCAGACTTGACATTTCTTTAACAAATATCGGTTGACTTAATACTGGGTCATGCATCTCTTCTAACATTGTGTATGCTCAAAATCCTTGTAGAACTCTTTTACAAACATTGTAGACCCAGATGAGATGCCACAGTATTAAAGTCAAGGACAATCCACATAGACATAATCTGTTTTTGTTTATTTGATTTGATGCTTTACGTCCCCTGTCAACAATTTTTTAAGTCATGCTGGGATGATTTCCTGTCTTCCTGGGTCGAACCAGTATCAAGCAGCAGATAAAGTGTCTTGCTCATGTACACATTTGCACAGTGATTCTGTTGGCCGCAAGTCTCCAACTAGCAGCCCTTCTATCCCCAGTCTAACCCTCTCCCATCTGAGTCACTAGCTGTGCTCCACTTTCTAGTACAGATGCTCCATTTAGTAGTACCATTAAGGATGTCATTTACTAGCTGAACTTGGAAATCAAACACATGTCCCAAGAAAGACTTTGAGAGCCATATTGAGGGGCCTATTCTGCTGCCCTATTCTTGCCAAAGGTTTGCTTTTTAGCATTGAACAATTTTGAACACATGCACACCTAGATAGGTTTTCCTCCTCGAATAATGGGCTGCTTCTGCCCGAATGTGACACTGACAGTACTGGGCTACATTGTACCAGGAGCAGAAGTGACCATGCACAAAAAACTTTTCAGATGACAAAAGAGGTGGCTCTGACCCGACTTGACATATTGGTTGACTCAATACTAGGTCATGCATCTCTTCTAACATTTTGTGAGCTCAAAATCCTTGTAGAGTACTTTTACACACATTGTAGACCCTGATGAGATGCCACAGTATTAAAAGTCAAGGACAATCCACATAGACATAATCTGTTTCTTTGTTCGTTTATTTGATTTGATGCGTTATGTCGCAGTCAACAATTTTTCAGTCATTGTAGGATGATTTTCGGTCTTCCTTGGTCGAACCAGTATTAAGATGCATTTAATGTGTTTGCTGAAGGATACATTGACACAGTGACTCTGCCCGCGGTGAGTCCTGAATAAGCATCCTTTCGATCCCTAGTCTAACGTTCTACCATCTGTGCCCCTGTGCTCCACTTTCTAGTACAGATGTTCCTTTTAGCAGTGCCATTAAGATTGCCATTCACTGACTGAACTTGGAACCCAAACACATGTCCTGAGTAAGGCTTTGAGAGCCATATTGAGGGGTCTATTCTGCTGCCCTATTCTCGCCAAAGGTTTGCTTTTCAGAAATTTGAAACAGCACCTCCAGGCCTCCATCCAAGAATTAAAATGACATAGACTGACTATGACTACAGCATCAAAAATGGCAAATACAAAGCAGGATTTCTCTCTTGTCATTGACAGAAACACCAGTTGAACACTAAGTCTTCTGCACAGTCAAAAAGTTCATCCTAGCATAAATGTTTCTGTCAAAGGCTCTTCTAGTTCTTAGACATAACTGCACAAATAAGGTATCACACTGCTACAAGGGACACAAACTATAACATTCAGACAACCCTGCACAATAAGGTAATGTCAACCTTAAAGACTTGAAAGTCCAGGAATCTATTGATCTCCATCTTCCTGACTATGTAACTGCCCCAACAAATACCTCATCAAGCTCTCATATATCAAGACTTTCATAAGCCTGCAGCTGAACATACATTGAAATCTATATGACTGCCATGTGCATGACCTCCTGGATAAAAATGGCTATCAAGACCAGCAAGGAAGCCCTAGACGGAGTCTTTCAAAGAGATGCCAAAGAGCTCTTGTAGGTACAATGGTAAGTCAAACAGAGGCAGATCCTGGCTATCCTACTGGATTAGTGTCATGTCTTCGCAGATTGCCTGATGGTGAAATATTTGCAGCTTTAGTATGGTCAAACAAACTGAGTGTCATGGGCAGCATGGTTTGGCACGATAAGATCAATGCAGACACAGGCTCTTTGAAAAAAAGTGCAGAGTGCTACTGCCCACTTTGGATTCTGGATTAACCCTACTTTTATGCCACCATCCAGACCACATCAACCGAAATCGGCATTAAAATGGGGCCCCATTTAGATTTCAATGCAGATTTCTAGTTAACTAGTAAGGATTGCCACACAAAATAGGTCAATATCAAAAGCCATCGTCGACAATTGCCAACTCCACAGGTCTCTCAAGAATTGTGTTGTCTGAATTGGTCTTGGTGGAGCAAACCTGAAGCCACAAAGAAGACACTTAAGTTTGTGTGTACATAGTAGCTAACAAATATTTAACCCTGCAGGTAGTCCGACAAGACAAGGCACTGGTCCAGGTAGGTATATCCTAAGGTTCTACTCTGAATGGCTCACCATTGTATAGGCAAGAGCTATTTGTCACACTTCGGCAAAACCAGGTGCAGGGTTTTCAGGACAGCCTTGGTAGCTGTTTCCCCGAGAAATCTTGCACAAAGCAGGTATACAGACTTCAATGCATGTGCAGCCACAGCCATATGAGTCTTGGTATAAGTGGGCCTAGATGAGATGCTTGTTCAGCCAGTTGACACAGGCACGAACATGAAAACCCACAGATTACGAGACTTTGCCAGCCTTTAAAGTAGACACAACCTTGTTGAACAGCTTGGTCTGGATGGTAAAGTTTATTTCCCTCATGTCAATGTGCTAACTTGTTCTTGCACTGTTATCAAAACATGACAGTTTCTTCTGGCAAAGCCATGGCCAGCTGCCACACTATCCTATGGTGAGCCTCATTGACAATGCAGATGTGTTCCATTAGCATTTCCTGTCAAAGATGTAGGAAAAAGTTGTGCATGTTTTATTTGCCACAGATACTAAAGCTATTCTATGGTAAATAAGAGTCCTACTGGTCCCCTTTTCTGTGTCCAAAGAACAACTCATCCATGGTCTTCAGCTGGTCCATAGTAAGCTGTGTAAGAATGTGACAGGTAGTACTGGGCTACATTGTACCAGTAGCAGAAGTGACCACACACATCTGAACAAACACAAATATTTTTCAGATGATAAAAGAGGTGGCTCTGACCTGACTTGACATTACTTTAACAAATATCGGTTGACTCAATACTGGGTCATGCATCTCTTCTAACATTGTGTATGCTCAAAATCCTTGTAGAACTCTTTTACAAACATTGTAGACCCAGATGAGATGCCACAGTATTAAAGTCAAGGACAATCCACATAGACATAATCTGTTTTTGTTTATTTGATTTGATGCTTTACGTCCCCTGTCAACAATTTTTTAAGTCATGCTGGGATGATTTCCTGTCTTCCTGGGTCGAACCAGTATCAAGCAGCAGATAAAGTGTCTTGCTCATATACACATTTACACAGTGAGTCTGTTGGCGGCAAGTCTCCAACTAGCAGCCCTTCTATCCCCAGTCTAATGCTCTCCCATCTGAGCCACTAGCTGTGCTCCACTTTCTAGTACAGATGCTCCATTTAGTAGTACCATTAAGGATGTCATTTACTAGCTGAACTTGGAAATCAAACACATGTCCCAAGAAAGACTTTGAGAGCCATATTGAGGGGCCTATTCTGCTGCCCTATTCTTGCCAAAGGTTTGCTTTTTAGCGTTGAACAATTTTGAACACATGCGCACCTAGATAGGTGTTCCTCCTTGAATAATGGGCTGCTTCTGCCCGAATGTGACACTGACAGTACTGGGCTACATTGTACCAGTAGCAGAAGTGACCATGCACAAAAAACTTTTCAGATGACAAAAGAGGTGGCTCTGACCCGACTTGACATATTGGTTGACTCAATACTGGATCATGCATCTCTTCTAACATTTTGTAAGCTCAAAATCCTTGTAGAGTACTTTTACACACATTGTACACCCAGATGAGATGCCACAGTATTAAAAATCAAGGACAATCTACATAGACATAATCTGTTTATTTGATTGTTTATTTGATTTGATGCGTTATGTCGCAGTCAACAATTTTTCAGTCATGTTGGGATGATTTTCGGTCTTCCTGGGTCGAACCAGTATTAAGATGCATTTAATGTGTTTGCTGAAGGATACATTGACACAGTGACTCTGCCGACGGTGAGTCCTGAATAAGCATCCTTTCGATCCCCAGTCTAACTTTTCTACCATCTGTGCCCCTGTGCTCCACTTTCTAGTATAGATGTTCCTTTTAGCAGTGCCATTAAGATTGCCATTCACTGACTGAACTTGGATTCCAAACACATGTCCTGAGTAAGGCTTTGAGAGCCATATTAAGGGGTCTATTCTGCTGCCCTATTCTCGCCAAAGGTTTGCTTTTCAGAAATTTGAAACAGCACCTCCAGGCCTCCATCCAAGAATTAAAATTACATATACTGACTATGACTACAGCATCAAAAATGGCAAATACAAAGCAGGATTTCTCTCTTGTCATTGACAGAAACACCAGTTGAACACTAAGTCTTCTGCACAGTCAAAAAGTTCATCCTAGCATAAATGTTTCTGTCAAAGGCTCTTCTAGTTCCTAGACAAAACTGCACAAATAAGGTATCACACTGCTACAAGGGACACAAACTATAACATTCAGACAAACCTGCACAATAAGATAATGTCAACCTTAAAGACTTGAAAGTCCAGGAATCTATTGATCTCCATCTTCCTGACTATGTAACTGCCCCAACAAATACCTCATCAAGCTCTCATATATCAAGACTTTCATAAGCCTGCAGCTGAACATACATTGAAATCTATATGACTGCCATGTGCATGACCTCCTGGATAAAAATGGCTATCAAGACCAGCAAGGAAGCCCTAGACGGAGTCTTTCAAAGAGATGCCAAAGAGCTCTTGTAGGTACAATGGTAAGTCAAACAGAGGCAGATCCTGGCTATCCACCTGGATTAGTGCCATGTCTTCGCAGATTGCCTGATGGTGAAATATTTGCAGCTTTAGTATGGTCAAACAAACTGAGTGTCATGGGCAGCATGGTTTGGCCCGATAAGATCAATGCAGACACAGGCTCTTTGAAGAAAAGTGCAGAGTGCTACTGCCCACTTTGGATTCTGGATTAACCCTACTTTTATGCCACCATCCAGACCACATCAACCGAAATCGGCATTAAAATGGGGCCCCATTTAGATTTCAATGCAGATTTCTAGTTAACTAGTAAGGATTGCCACACAAAATAGGTCAATATCAAAAGCCATCGTCAACAATTGCCAACTCCACAGGTCTCTCAAGAATTGTGTTGTCTGAATTGTTCTTGGTGGAGCAAACCTGAAGCCACAAAGAAGACACTTAAGTTTGTGTGTACATAGCAGCTAACAAATATTTAACCCTGCAGGTAGTCCGACATGACAGGGCACTGGTCCAGGTAGGTAGATCCTAAGGTTCTACTCTGAATGGCTTACCATTGTATAGGCAAGAGCTATTTGTCACCCTTCGGCAAAACCAGGTGCAGGGTTTTCAGGACAGCCTTGGTAGCTGTTTCCCCGAGAAATCTTGCACAAAGCAGGTATACAGACTTCAATGCATGTGCAGCCACAGCCATATGAGTCTTGGTATAAGTGGGCCTAGATGAGATGCTTGTTCAGCCAGTTGACACAGGCACGAACATGAAAACCCACAGATTAAGAGACTTTGCCAGCCTTTAAAGTAGACACAACCTTGTTGAACAGCTTGGTCTGGATGGTAAAGTTTATTTCCCTCATGTCAATGTGCTAACTTGTTCTTGCACTGTTATCAAAACATGACAGTTTCTTCTGGCAAAGCCATGGCCAGCTGCCACACTATCCTATGGTGAGCCTCATTGACAATGCAGATGTGTTCCATTAGCATTTCCTGTCAAAGATGTAGAGAAAAGTTGTGCATGTTTTATTTGCCACTGATACTAAAGCTATTCTATGGTAAATAAGAGTCATACTGGTCCCCTTTTCTGTGTCAAAAGAACAACTCATGCATGGTCTTCAGCTGGTCCATAGTAAGCTGTGTAAGAATGTGACAGGTAGTACTGGGCTACATTGTACCAGTAGCAGAAGTGACCACACACATCTGAACATACACAAATATTTTTCAGATGATAAAAGAGGTGGCTCTGACCTGACTTGACATTACTTTAAAAAATATTGATTGACTCAATACTGGGTCATGCATCTCTTCTAACATTGTGTATGCTCAAAATCCTTGTAGAGTACTTTTACAAACATTGTAGACCCAGATGAGATGCCACAGTATTAAAGTCAAGGACAATCCACACAGACATAATCTGTTTTTGTTTATTTGATTTGATGCTTTACGTCCCCTGTCAACAATTTTTTAAGTCATGCTGGGATGATTTCCTGTCTTCCTGGGTCGAACCAGTATCAAGCAGCAGATAAAGTGTCTTGCTCATGTACACATTTACACAGTGAGTCTGTTGGCGGCAAGTCTCCAACTAGCAGCCCTTCTATCCCCAGTCTAACCCTCTCCCATCTGAGCCACTAGCTGTGCTCCACTTTCTAGTACAGATGCTCCATTTAGTAGTACCATTAAGGATGTCATTTATTAGCTGAACTTGGAAATCAAACACATGTCCCAAGAAAGACTTTGAGAGCCATATTGAGGGGCCTATTCTGCTGCCCTATTCTTGCCAAAGGTTTGCTTTTTAGCATTGAACAATTTTGAACACATGCACACCTAGATAGGTTTTCCTCCTCGAATAATGGGCTGCTTCTGCCCGAATGTGACACTGACAGTACTGGGCTACATTGTACCAGTAGCAGAAGTGACCATGCACAAAAAACTTTTCAGATGACAAAAGAGGTGGCTCTGACCTGACTTGACATATTGGTTGACTCAATACTGGATCATGCATCTCTTCTAACATTTTGTAAGCTCAAAATCCTTGTAGAGTACTTTTACACACATTGTACACCCAGATGAGATGCCACAGTATTAAAAGTCAAGGACAATCCACATAGACATAATCTGTTTATTTGAATGTTTATTTGATTTGATGCGTTATGTCGCAGTCAACAATTTTTCAGTCATGTTGGGATGATTTTCGGTCTTCCTGGGTCGAACCAGTATTATAATGCATTTAATGTGTTTGCTCAAGGATACATTGACACAGTGACTCTGCCGGCTGTGAGTCCTGAATAAGCATCCTTTCGATCCCCAGTCTAACGTTCTACCATCTGTGCCCCTGTGCTCCACTTTCTAGTACAGATGTTCCTTTTAGCAGTGCCATTAAGATTGCAATTCACTGACTGAACTTGGATTCCAAACACATGTCCTGAGTAAGGCTTTGAGAGCCATATTGAGGGGTCTATTCTGCTGCCCTATTCTCGCCAAAGGTTTGCTTTCCAGAAATTTGAAACAGCACCTCTAGGCCTCCATCCAAGAATTAAAATTACATAGACTGACTATGACTACAGCATCAAAAATGGCAAATACAAAGCAGGATTTCTCTCTTGTCATTGACAGAAACACCAGTTGAACACTAAGTCTTCTGCACAGTCAAAAAGTTCATCCTAGCATAAATGTTTCTGTCAAAGGCTCTTCTAGTTCTTTGACAAAACTGCACAAATAAGGTATCACACTGCTACAAGGGACACAAACTATAACATTCAGACAAACCTGCACAATAAGGTAATGTCAACCTTCAAGACTTGAAAGTCCAGGAATCTATTGATCTCCATCTTCCTGACTATGTAACTGCCCCAACAAATACCTCACCAAGCTCTCATATATCAAGACTTTCATAAGCCTGCAGCTGAACATACATTGAAATCTATATGACTGCCATGTGCATGACCTCCTGGATAAAAATGGCTATCAAGACCAGCAAGGAAGCCCTAGACGGAGTTTTTCAAAGAGATGCCAAAGAGCTCTTGTAGGTACAATGGTAAGTCAAACAGAGGCAGATCCTGGCTATCCACCTGGATTAGTGCCATGTCTTCGCAGATTGCCTGATGGTGAAATATTTGCAGCTTTAGTATGGTCAAACAAACTGAGTGTCATGGGCAGCATGGTTTGGCCCGATAAGATCAATGCAGACACAGGCTCTTTGAAGAAAAGTGCAGAGTGCTACTACCCACTTTGGATTCTGGATTAACCCTACTTTTATGCCACCATCCAGACCACATCAACCGAAATCGGCATTAAAATGGGGCCCCATTTAGATTTCAATGCAGATTTCTAGTTAACTAGTAAGGATTGCCACACAAAATAGGTCAATATCAAAAGCCATTGTCGACAATTGCCAACTCCACAGGTCTCTCAAGAATTGTGTTGTCTGAATTGGTCTTGGTGGAGCAAACCTGAAGCCACAAAGAAGACACTTAAGTTTGTGTGTACATAGTAGCTAACAAATATTTAACCCTGCAGGTAGTCCGACAAGACAAGGCACTGGTCCAGGTAGGTATATCCTAAGGTTCTACTCTGAATGGCTCACCATTGTATAGGCAAGAGCTATTTGTCACCCTTCGGCAAAACCAGGTGCAGGGTTTTCAGGACAGCCTTGGTAGCTGTTTCCCCGAGAAATCTTGCACAAAGCAGGTATACAGACTTCAATGCATGTGCAGCCACAACCATATGAGTCTTGGTATAAGTGGGCCTAGATGAGATGCTTGTTCAGCCAGTTGACACAGGCACGAACATGAAAACCCACAGATTACGAGACTTTGCCAGCCTTTAAAGTAGACACAACCTTGTTGAACAGCTTGGTCTGGATGGTAAAGTTTATTTCCCTCATGTCAATGTGCTAACTTGTTCTTGCACTGTTATCAAAACATGACAGTTTCTTCTGGCAAAGCCATGGCCAGCTGCCACACTATCCTATGGTGAGCCTCATTGACAATGTAGATGTGTTCCATTAGCATTTCCTGTCAAAGATGTAGGAAAAAGTTGTGCATGTTTTATTTGCCACAGATACTAAAGCTATTCTATGGTAAATAAGAGTCCTACTGGTCCCCTTTTCTGTGTCCAAAGAACAACTCATCCATGGTCTTCAGCTGGTCCATAGCTAGCTGTGTAAGAATGTGACAGGTAGTACTGGGCTACATTGTACCAGTAGCAGAAGTGACCACACACATCTGAACAAACACAAATATTTTTCAGATGATGAAAGAGGTGGCTCTGACCTGACTTGACATTACTTTAACAAATATCGGTTGACTCAATACTGGGTCATGCATCTCTTCTAACATTGTGTATGCTCAAAATCCTTGTAGAACTCTTTTACAAACATTGTAGACCCAGATGAGATGCCACAGTATTAAAGTCAAGGACAATCCACATAGACATAATCTGTTTTTGTTTATTTGATTTGATGCTTTACGTCCCCTGTCAACAATTTTTTAAGTCATGCTGGGATGATTTCCTGTCTTCCTGGGTCGAACCAGTATCAAGCAGCAGATAAAGTGTCTTGCTCATATACACATTTACACAGTGAGTCTGTTGGCGGCAAGTCTCCAACTAGCAGCCCTTCTATCCCCAGTCTAATGCTCTCCCATCTGAGCCACTAGCTGTGCTCCACTTTCTAGTACAGATGCTCCATTTAGTAGTACCATTAAGGATGTCATTTACTAGCTGAACTTGGAAATCAAACACATGTCCCAAGAAAGACTTTGAGAGCCATATTGAGGGGCCTATTCTGCTGCCCTATTCTTGCCAAAGGTTTGCTTTTTAGCGTTGAACAATTTTGAACACATGCACACCTAGATAGGTGTTCCTCCTTGAATAATGGGCTGCTTCTGCCCGAATGTGACACTGACAGTACTGGGCTACATTGTACCAGTAGCAGAAGTGACCATGCACAAAAAACTTTTCAGATGACAAAAGAGGTGGCTCTGACCCGGCTTGACATATTGGTTGACTCAATACTGGATCATGCATCTCTTCTAACATTTTGTAAGCTCAAAATCCTTGTAGAGTACTTTTACACACATTGTACACCCAGATGAGATGCCACAGTATTAAAAGTCAAGGACAATCTACATAGACATAATCTGTTTATTTGATTGTTTATTTGATTTGATGCGTTATGTCGCAGTCAACAATTTTTCAGTCATGTTGGGATGATTTTCGGTCTTCCTGGGTCGAACCAGTATTAAGATGCATTTAATGTGTTTGCTGAAGGATACATTGACACAGTGACTCTGCCGACGGTGAGCCCTGAATAAGCATCCTTTCGATCCCCAGTCTAACGTTCTACCATCTGTGCCCCTGTGCTCCACTTTCTAGTATAGATGTTCCTTTTAGCAGTGCCATTAAGATTGCCATTCACTGACTGAACTTGGATTCCAAACACATGTCCTGAGTAAGGCTTTGAGAGCCATATTGAGGGGTCTATTCTGCTGCCCTATTCTCGCCAAAGGTTTGCTTTCCAGAAATTTGAAACAGCACCTCCAGGCCTCCATCCAAGAATTAAAATGACATAGACTGACTATGACTACAGCATCAAAAATGGCAAATACAAAGCAGGATTTCTCTCTTGTCATTGACAGAAACACCAGTTGAACACTAAGTCTTCTGCACAGTCAAAAAGTTCATCCTAGCATAAATGTTTCTGTCAAAGGCTCTTCTAGTTCCTAGACAAAACTGCACAAATAAGGTATCACACTGCTACAAGGGACACAAACTATAACATTCAGACAAACCTGCACAATAAGATAATGTCAACCTTAAAGACTTGAAAGTCCAGGAATCTATTGATCTCCATCTTCCTGACTATGTAACTGCCCCAACAAATACCTCATCAAGCTCTCATATATCAAGACTTTCATAAGCCTGCAGCTGAACATACATTGAAATCTATATGACTGCCATGTGCATGACCTCCTGGATAAAAATGGCTATCAAGACCAGCAAGGAAGCCCTAGACGGAGTCTTTCAAAGAGATGCCAAAGAGCTCTTGTAGGTACAATGGTAAGTCAAACAGAGGCAGATCCTGGCTATCCACCTGGATTAGTGCCATGTCTTCGCAGATTGCCTGATGGTGAAATATTTGCAGCTTTAGTATGGTCAAACAAACTGAGTGTCATGGGCAGCATGGTTTGGCCCGATAAGATCAATGCAGACACAGGCTCTTTGAAGAAAAGTGCAGAGTGCTACTGCCCACTTTGGATTCTGGATTAACCCTACTTTTATGCCACCATCCAGACCACATCAACCGAAATCGGCATTAAAATGGGGCCCCATTTAGATTTCAATGCAGATTTCTAGTTAACTAGTAAGGATTGCCACACAAAATAGGTCAATATCAAAAGCCATCGTCGACAATTGCCAACTCCACAGGTCTCTCAAGAATTGTGTTGTCTGAATTGTTCTTGGTGGAGCAAACCTGAAGCCACAAAGAAGACACTTAAGTTTGTGTGTACATAGTAGCTAACAAATATTTAACCCTGCAGGTAGTCCGACAAGACAAGGCACTGGTCCAGGTAGGTATATCCTAAGGTTCTACTCTGAATGGCTCACCATTGTATAGGCAAGAGCTATTTGTCACCCTTCGGCAAAACCAGGTGCAGGGTTTTCAGGACAGCCTTGGTAGCTGTTTCCCCGAGAAATCTTGCACAAAGCAGGTATACAGACTTCAATGCATGTGCAGCCATAGCCATATGAGTCTTGGTATAAGTGGGCCTAGATGAGATGCTTGTTCAGCCAGTTGACACAGGCACGAACATGAAAACCCACAGATTACGAGACTTTGCCAGCCTTTAAAGTAGACACAACCTTGTTGAACGGCTTGGTCTGGATGGTAAAGTTTACATCCCTCATGTCAATGTGCTAACTTGTTCTTGCAGTGTTATCAAAACATGACAGTTTCTTCTGGCAAAGCCATGGCCAGCTGCCACACTATCCTATGGTGAGCCTCATTGACAATGCAGATGTGTTCCATTAGCATTTCCTGTCAAAGATGTAGAGAAAAGTTGTGCATGTTTTATTTGCCACTGATACTAAAGCTATTCTATGGTAAATAAGAGTCATACTGGTCCCCTTTTCTGTGTCCAAAGAACAACTCATGCATGGTCTTCAGCTGGTCCATAGTAAGCTGTGTAAGAATGTGACAGGTAGTACTGGGCTACATTGTACCAGTAGCAGAAGTGACCACACACATCTGAACAAACACAAATATTTTTCAGATGATAAAAGAGGTGGCTCTGACCTGACTTGACATTACTTTAAAAAATATTGGTTGACTCAATACTGGGTAATGCATCTCTTCTAACATTGTGTATGCTCAAAATCCTTGTAGAGTACTTTTACAAACATTGTAGACCCAGATGAGATGCCACAGTATTAAAGTCAAGGACAATCCACACAGACATAATCTGTTTTTGTTTATTTGATTTGATGCTTTACGTCCCCTGTCAACAATTTTTTAAGTCATGCTGGGATGATTTCCTGTCTTCCTGGGTCGAACCAGTATCAAGCAGCAGATAAAGTGTCTTGCTCATGTACACATTTACACAGTGAGTCTGTTGGCGGCAAGTCTCCAACTAGCAGCCCTTCTATCCCCAGTCTAACGCTCTCCCATCTGAGCCACTAGCTGTGCTCCACTTTCTAGTACAGATGCTCCATTTAGTAGTACCATTAAGGATGTCATTTATTAGCTGAACTTGGAAATCAAACACATGTCCCAAGAAAGACTTTGAGAGCCATATTGAGGGGCCTATTCTGCTGCCCTATTCTTACCAAAGGTTTGCTTTTTAGCATTGAACAATTTTGAACACATGCACACCTAGATAGGTTTTCCTCCTCGAATAATGGGCTGCTTCTGCCCGAATGTGACACTGACAGTACTGGGCTACATTGTATCAGTAGCAGAAGTGACCATGCACAAAAAACTTTTCAGATGACAAAAGAGGTGGCTCTGACCCGACTTGACATATTGGTTGACTCAATACTGGATCATGCATCTCTTCTAACATTTTGTAAGCTCAAAATCCTTGTAGAGTACTTTTACAAACATTGTAGACCCAGATGAGATGCCACAGTATTAAAGTCAAGGACAATCCACACAGACATAATCTGTTTTTGTTTATTTGATTTGATGCTTTACGTCCCCTGTCAACAATTTTTTAAGTCATGCTGGGATGATTTCCTGTCTTCCTGGGTCGAACCAGTATCAAGCAGCAGATAAAGTGTCTTGCTCATGTACACATTTACACAGTGAGTCTGTTGGCGGCAAGTCTCCAACTAGCAGCCCTTCTATCCCCAGTCTAACGTTCTCCCATCTGAGCCACTAGCTGTGCTCCACTTTCTAGTACAGATGCTCCATTTAGTAGTACCATTAAGGATGTCATTTATTAGCTGAACTTGGAAATCAAACACATGTCCCAAGAAAGACTTTGAGAGCCATATTGAGGGGCCTATTCTGCTGCCCTATTCTTACCAAAGGTTTGCTTTTTAGCATTGAACAATTTTGAACACATGCACACCTAGATAGGTTTTCCTCCTCGAATAATGGGCTGCTTCTGCCCGAATGTGACACTGACAGTACTGGGCTACATTGTATCAGTAGCAGAAGTGACCATGCACAAAAAACTTTTCAGATGACAAAAGAGGTGGCTCTGACCCGACTTGACATATTGGTTGACTCAATACTGGATCATGCATCTCTTCTAACATTTTGTAAGCTCAAAATCCTTGTAGAGTACTTTTACACACATTGTACACCCAGATGAGATGCCACAGTATTAAAAGTCAAGGACAATCCACATAGACATAATCTGTTTATTTGATTGTTTATTTGATTTGATGCGTTATGTCGCAGTCAACAATTTTTCAGTCATGTTGGGATGATTTTCGGTCTTCCTGGGTCGAACCAGTATTATAATGCATGTAATGTGTTTGCTCAAGGATACATTGACACAGTGACTCTGCCGGCTGTGAGTCCTGAATAAGCATCCTTTGGATCCCCAGTCTAACGTTCTACCATCTGTGCCCCTGTGCTCCACTTTCTAGTACAGATGTTCCTTTTAGCAGTGCCATTAAGATTGCCATTCACTGACTGAACTTGGATTCCAAACACATGTCCTGAGTAAGGCTTTGAGAGCCATATTGAGGGGTCTATTCTGCTGCCCTATTCTCGCCAAAGGTTTGCTTTTCAGAAATTTGAAACAGCACCTCCAGGCCTCCATCCAAGAATTAAAATTACATATACTGACTATGACTACAGCATCAAAAATGGCAAATACAAAGCAGGATTTCTCTCTTGTCATTGACAGAAACACCAGTTGAACACTAAGTCTTCTGCACAGTCAAAAAGTTCATCCTAGCATAAATGTTTTTGTCAAAGGCTCTTCTAGTTCTTAGACATAACTGCACAAATAAGGTATCACACTGCTACAAGGGACACAAACTATAACATTCAGACAAACCTGCACAATAAGGTAATGTCAACCTTAAAGACTTGAAAGTCCAGGAATCTATTGATCTCCATCTTCCTGACTATGTAACTGCCCCAACAAATACCTCACCAAGCTCTCATATATCAAGACTTTCATAAGCCTGCAGCTGAACATACATTGAAATCTATATGACTGCCATGTGCATGACCTCCTGGATAAAAATGGCTATCAAGACCAGCAAGGAAGCCCTAGACGGAGTTTTTCAAAGAGATGCCAAAGAGCTCTTGTAGGTACAATGGTAAGTCAAACAGAGGCAGATCCTGGCTATCCACCTGGATTAGTGCCATGTCTTCGCAGATTGCCTGATGGTGAAATATTTGCAGCTTTAGTATGGTCAAACAAACTGAGTGTCATGGGCAGCATGGTTTGGCCCGATAAGATAAATGCAGACACAGGCTCTTTGAAGAAAAGTGCAGAGTGCTACTGCCCACTTTGGATTCTGGATTAACCCTACTTTTATGCCACAATCCAGACCACATCAACCGAAATCGGCATTAAAATGGGGCCCCATTTAGATTTCAATGCAGATTTCTAGTTAACTAGTAAGGATTGCCACACAAAATAGGTCAATATCAAAAGCCATCGTCGACAATTGCCAACTCTACAGGTCTCTCAAGAATTGTATTGTCTGAATTGTTCTTGGTGGAGCAAACCTGAAGCCACAAAGAAGACACTTAAGTTTGTGTGTACATAGCAGCTAACAAATATTTAACCCTGCAGGTAGTCCGACAAGACAAGGCACTGTTCCAGGTAGGTATATCCTAAGGTTCTACTCTGAATGGCTCACCATTGTATAGGCAAGAGCTATTTGTCACCCTTCGGCAAAACCAGGTGCAGGGTTTTCAGGACAGCCTTGGTAGCTGTTTCCCCGAGAAATCTTGCACAAAGCAGGTATACAGACTTCAATGCATGTGCAGCCACAGCCATATGAGTCTTGGTATAAGTGGGCCTAGATGAGATGCTTGTTCAGCCAGTTGACACAGGCAGGAACATGAAAACCCACAGATTACGAGACTTTGCCAGCCTTTAAAGTAGACACAACCTTGTTGAACAGCTTGGTCTGGATGGTAAAGTTTACATCCCTCATGTCAATGTGCTAACTTGTTCTTGCACTGTTATCAAAACATGACAGTTTCTTCTGGCAAAGCCATGGCCAGCTGCCACACTATCCTATGGTGAGCCTCATTGACAATGCAGATGTGTTCCATTAGCATTTCCTGTAAAAGATGTAGGAAAAAGTTGTGCATGTTTTATTTGCCACAGATACTAAAGCTATTCTATGGTAAATAAGAATCATACTGGTCCCCTTTTCTGTGTCCAAAGAACAACTCATGCATGGACTTCAGCAGGTCCATAGTAAGCTGTGTAAGAATGTGACAGGTAGTACTGGGCTACATTGTACCAGTAGCAGAAGTGACCACACACATCTGAACATACACAAATATTTTTCAGATGATAAAAGAGGTGGCTCTGACCTGACTTGACATTACTTTAACAAATATCGGTTGACTCAATACTGGGTCATGCATCTCTTCTAACATTGTGTATGCTCAAAATCCTTGTAGAACTCTTTTACAAACATTGTAGACCCAGATGAGATGCAACAGTATTAAAGTCAAGGACAATCCACATAGACATAATCTGTTTTTGTTTATTTGATTTGATGCTTTACGTCCCCTGTCAACAATTTTTTAAGTCATGCTGGGATGATTTCCTGTCTTCCTGGGTCGAACCAGTATCAAGCAGTAGATAAAGTGTCTTGCTCATGTACACATTTACACAGTGATTCTGTTGGCCGCAAGTCTCCAACTAGCAGCCCTTCTATCCACAGTCTAACGCTCTCCCATCTGAGCCACTAGCTGTGCTCCACTTTCTAGTACAGATGCTCCATTTAGTAGTACCATTAAGGATGTCATTTACTAGCTGAACTTGGAAATCAAACACATGTCCCAAGAAAGACTTTGAGAGCCATATTGAGGGGCCTATTCTGCTGCCCTATTCTTGCCAAAGGTTTGCTTTTTAGCATTGAACAATTTTGAACACATGCACACCTAGATAGGTTTTCCTCCTCGAATAATGGGCTGCTTCTGCCCGAATGTGACACTGACAGTACTGGGCTACATTGTACCAGGAGCAGAAGTGACCATGCACAAAAAACTTTTCAGATGACAAAAGAGGTGGCTCTTACCCGACTTGACATATTGGTTGACTCAATACTAGATCATGCATCTCTTCTAACATTTTGTGAGCTCAAAATCCTTGTAGAGTACTTTTACACACATTGTAGACCCTGATGAGATGCCACAGTATTAAAAGTCAAGGACAATCCACATAGACATAATCTGTTTCTTTGTTTGTTTATTTGATTTGATGCGTTATGTCGCAGTCAATAATTTTTCAGTCATTGTAGGATGATTTTCGGTCTTCCTTGGTCAAACCAGTATTAAGATGCATTTAATGTGTTTGCTCAAGGATACATTGATACAGTGACTCTGCCGGCGGTGAGTCCTGAATAAGCATCCTTTCGATCCCTAGTCTAACGTTCTACCATCTGTGCCCCTGTGCTCCACTTTCTAGTACAGATGTTCCTTTTAGCAGTGCCATTAAGATTGCCATTCACTGACTGAACTTGGATTCCGAACACATGTCCTGAGTAAGGCTTTGAGAGCCATATTGAGGGGTCTATTCTGCTGCCCTATTCTCGCCAAAGGTTTGCTTTTCAGAAATTTGAAACAGCACCTCCAGGCCTCCATCCAAGAATTAAAATTACATATACTGACTATGACTACAGCATCAAAAATGGCAAATACAAAGCAGGATTTCTCTCTTGTCATTGACAGAAACACCAGTTGAACACTAAGTCTTCTGCACAGTCAAAAAGTTCATCCTAGCATAAATGTTTTTGTCAAAGGCTCTTCTAGTTCTTAGACATAACTGCACAAATAAGGTATCACACTGCTACAAGGGACACAAACTATAACATTCAGACAAACCTGCACAATAAGGTAATGTCAACCTTAAAGACTTGAAAGTCCAGGAATCTATTGATCTCCATCTTCCTGACTATGTAACTGCCCCAACAAATACCTCACCAAGCTCTCATATATCAAGACTTTCATAAGCCTGCAGCTGAACATACATTGAAATCTATATGACTGCCATGTGCATGACCTCCTGGATAAAAATGGCTATCAAGACCAGCAAGGAAGCCCTAGACGGAGTTTTTCAAAGAGATGCCAAAGAGCTCTTGTAGGTACAATGGTAAGTCAAACAGAGGCAGATCCTGGCTATCCACCTGGATTAGTGCCATGTCTTCGCAGATTGCCTGATGGTGAAATATTTGCAGCTTTAGTATGGTCAAACAAACTGAGTGTCATGGGCAGCATGGTTTGGCCCGATAAGATCAATGCAGACACAGGCTCTTTGAAGAAAAGTGCAGAGTGCTACTACCCACTTTGGATTCTGGATTAACCCTACTTTTATGCCACCATCCAGACCACATCAACCGAAATCGGCATTAAAATGGGGCCCCATTTAGATTTCAATGCAGATTTCTAGTTAACTAGTAAGGATTGCCACACAAAATAGGTCAATATCAAAAGCCATCGTCGACAATTGCCAACTCCACAGGTCTCTCAAGAATTGTGTTGTCTGAATTGTTCTTGGTGGAGCAAACCTGAAGCCACAAAGAAGACACTTAAGTTTGTGTGTACATAGCAGCTAACAAATATTTAACCCTGCAGGTAGTCCGACAAGACAAGGCACTGGTCCAGGTAGGTAGATCCTAAGGTTCTACTCTGAATGGCTTACCATTGTATAGGCAAGAGCTATTTGTCACCCTTCGGCAAAACCAGGTGCAGGGTTTTCAGGACAGCCTTGGTAGCTGTTTCCCCGAGAAATCTTGCACAAAGCAGGTATACAGACTTCAATGCATGTGCAGCCACAGCCATATGAGTCTTGGTATAAGTGGGCCTAGTTGAGATGCTTGTTCAGCCAGTTGACACAGGCAGGAACATGAAAACCCACAGATTACGAGACTTTGCCAGCCTTTAAAGTAGACACAACCTTGTTGAACAGCTTGGTCTGGATGGTAAAGTTTACATCCCTCATGTCAATGTGCTAACTTGTTTCTTGCACTGTTATCGAAACATGACAGTTTCTTCTGGCAAAGCCATGGCCAGCTGCCACACTATCCTATGGTGAGCCTCATTGACAATGCAGATGTGTTCCATTAGCATTTCCTGTCAAAGATGTAGGAAAAAGTTGTGCATGTTTTATTTGCGACAGAATCACAGATACTAAAGCTATTCTATGGTAAATAAGAGTCATACTGGTCCCCTTTTCTATGTCCAAAGAACAACTTATGCATGGTCTTCAGCAGGTCCATAGTAAGCTGTGTAAGAATGTGACAGGTAGTACTGGGCTACATTGTACCAGTAGCAGAAGTGACCACACACATCTGAACATACACAAATATTTTTCAGATGATAAAAGAGGTGGCTCTGACCTGACTTGACAGTACTTTAACAAATATCGGTTGACTCAATACTGGGCCATGCATCTCTTCTAACATTGTGTATGCTCAAAATCCTTGTAGAACTCTTTTACAAACATTGTAGACCCAGATGAGATGCCACAGTATTAAAGTCAAGGACAATCCACAAAGACATAATCTGTTTTTGTTTATTTGATTTGATGCTTTACGTCCCCTGTCAACAATTTTTTAAGTCATGCTGGGATGATTTCCTGTCTTCCTGGGTCGAACCAGTATCAAGCAGCCGATAAAGTGTCTTCCTCATATACACATTTACACAGTGAGTCTGTTGGCGGCAAGTCTCAAACTAGCAGCCCTTCTATCCCCAGTCTAACGCTCTCCCATCTGAGCCACTAGCTGTGCTCCACTTTCTAGTACAGATGCTCCATTTAGTAGTACCATTAAGGATGTCATTTACTAGCTGAACTTGGAAATCAAACACATGTCCCAAGAAAGACTTTGAGAGCCATATTGAGGGGCCTATTCTGCTGCCCTATTCTTGCCAAAGGTTTGCTTTTTAGCATTGAACAATTTTGAACACATGCACACCTAGATAGGTTTTCCTCCTCGAATAATGGGCTGCTTCTGCCCGAATGTGACACTGACAGTACTGGGCTACATTGTACCAGGAGCAGAAGTGACCATGCACAAAAAACTTTTCAGATAACAAAAGAGATGGCTCTGACCCAACTTGACATATTGGTTGACTCAATACTAGATCATGCATCTCTTTTAACATTTTGTAAGCTCAAAATCCTTGTAGAGTACTTTTACACACATTGTAGACCCTGATGAGATGCCACAGTATTAAAAGTCAAGGACAATCCACATAGACATAATCTGTTTCTTTGTTTGTTTATTTGATTTGATGCGTTATGTCGCAGTCAATAATTTTTCAGTCATGTTGAGATGATTTTCGGTCTTCCTGGGTCGAACCAGTATTAAGATGCATTTAATGTGTTTGCTCAAGGATACATTGACACAGTGACTCTGCTGGCGGTGAGTCCTGAATAAGCATCCTTTCAATCCCCAGTCTAACGTTCTACCATCTGTGCCCCTGTGCTCCACTTTCTAGTACAGATGTTCCTTTTAGCAGTGCCATTAAGATTGCCATTCACTGACTGAACTTGGAATCCAAACACATGTCCTGAGTAAGGCTTTGAGAGCCATATTGAGGGGTCTATTCTGCTGCCCTATTCTCGCCAAAGGTTTGCTTTTCAGAAATTTGAAACCGCACCTCCAGGCCTCCATCCAAGAATTAAAATGACATAGACTGACTATGACTACAGCATCAAAAATGGCAAATACAAAGCGGGATTTCTCTCTTGTCATTGACAGAAACACCAGTTGAACACTAAGTCTTCTGCACAGTCAAAAAGTTCATCCTAGCATAAATGTTTCTGTCAAAGGCTCTTCTAGTTCTTAGACATAACTGCACAAATAAGGTATCACACTGCTACAAGGGACACAAACTATAACATTCAGACAAACCTGCACAATAAGGTAATGTCAACCTTAAAGACTTGAAAGTCCAGGAATCTATTGATCTCCATCTTCCTGACTATGTAACTGCCCCAACAAATACCTCACCAAGCTCTCATATATCAAGACTTTCATAAGCCTGCAGCTGAACATACATTGAAATCTATATGACTGCCATGTGCATGACCTCCTGGATAAAAATGGCTATCAAGACCAGCAAGGAAGCCCTAGACGGAGTCTTTCAAAGAGATGCCAAAGAGCTCTTGTAGGTACAATGGTAAGTCAAACAGAGGCAGATCCTGGCTATCCTACTGGATTAGTGTCATGTCTTCGCAGATTGCCTGATGGTGAAATATTTGCAGCTTTAGTATGGTCAAACAGAGTGTCATGGGCAGCATGGTTTGGCCCGATAAGATCAATGCAGACACAGGCTCTTTGAAAAAAAGTGCAGAGTGCTACTGCCCACTTTGGATTCTGGATTAACCCTACTTTTATGCCACCATCCAGACCACATCAACCGAAATCGGCATTAAAATGGGGCCCCATTTAGATTTCAATGCAGATTTCTAGTTAACTAGTAAGGATTGCCACACAAAATAGGTCAATATCAAAAGCCATCGTCGACAATTGCCAACTCCACAGGTCTCTCAAGAATTGTGTTGTCTGAATTGGTGTTGGTGGAGCAAACCTGAAGCCACAAAGAAGACACTTAAGTTTGTGTGTAAATAGCAGCTAACAAATATTTAACCCTGCAGGTAGTCCGACAAGACAAGGCACTGGTCCAGGTAGGTATATCCTAAGGTTCTACTCTGAATGGCTCACCATTGTATAGGCAAGAGCTATTTGTCACCCTTCGGCAAAACCAGGTGCAGGGTTTTCAGGACAGCCTTGGTAGCTGTTTCCCCAAGAAATCTTGCACAAAGCAGGTATACAGACTTCAATGCATGTGCAGCCACAGCCATATGAGTCTTGGTATAAGTGGGCCTAGATGAGATGCTTGTTCAGCCAGTTGACACAGGCACGAACATGAAAACCCACAAATTATGAGACTTTGCCAGCCTTTAAAGTAGACACAACCTTGTTGAACAGCTTGGTCTGGATGGTAAAGTTTACATCCCTCATGTCAATGTGCTAACTTGTTCTTGCAATGCTATCAAAACATGACAGTTTCTTCTGGCAAAGCCATGGCCAGCTGCCACACTATCCTATGGTGAGCCTCATTGACAATGCAGATGTGTTCCATTAGCATTTCCTGTCAAAGATGTAGGAAAAAGCTGTGCATGTTTTATTTGACACAGATACTAAAGCTATTCTATGGTAAATAAGAGTTTGGACGATATTTTAAATATTAATAATGTTTATTTTGACAATATGGTTAGTCAAATATACCCTTCAGAGCTCCAACTTAATAAAGCCAATGCCTCTGATACCGAAGCCGCGTTTTTAGATTTGCATTTGTCAATTTCTAATGATATTGTTTCTACCAAAATTTATGACAAACGTGACGACTTTGATTTTGAAATTGTCAATTTCCCATTTTTAGATGGTGATGTTCCTCGTTCTACATCCTATGGAGTCTATATCTCTCAACTCATTCGTTTTGCTAGAGCATCTAGCTATGTTGTTGACTTCAACACTCGCAATAAATTGTTAACTCAGAAACTTCTTAAACAATGCTATCGGTATCATAAACTTCGCAAAACATTTTCAAAATTTTATAGACGATACTATGATTTGATTTCTAAATTCCAAGTTGGACTTAAATCTCTCTTGCGCCAAGGACTTTCGGAACCTGATTTCTATGGTGACTTGGTGTATAAGTTGAAGAAGATTGTTGGCTCTAATAATTTTTCAGCGCAGTTCATTAAAATAATTTCCCATTATAAAAAGATTGGCTATAACATTAATGTATTGCAACAGACTGCATGCTTGGTAGTCAACCCAATCACGGTTGGCAACTTTGCTTTCCTCTTTAATTGCACGCCGGTGGGTCGGACTTCAGACTCTATGATGGTTCCGACTTAAAGACTTATCTATTGATGAGATGGTAGGGGCCTGATGCTTTGGCTGTTTGTCGGGCCCACCGGGGTTTACCTGTTGGATTTCTTTTGCTCCGGTATTCAGTTTAATTTACTGTTGAGTCCTTATCCTTGCTTTATCTCCTTGTTATATCTTGATTTATATGTTTTAGGAGATGATGCATTGATAAGTTAGGGGTCTTTCATGCAAACTAAATATCTATGTGTCTTCATCCACATCTGAGTTAAGGGTGAAGTTGGCGCCGTTAAACCGGTTTAAGCCCTCCAGTAAAATATTTTACTGACCGTTCCAAGGCGGTACTTCTTTTGTGGATCTTTTATGTTTTTGTTCTGTCTTGTGTTTGCTATGTTTTGTGCGCGTCTGTTTATATGTGCTTTTTGGTCACCTGCTGGGAAAGGGCTGACCTCTTGGCTCTCGTTTGTGGTGTCTTCTGTGAGTTTGTCACTTTCCCATTGGTATCCTGGGTCAGGTGTGGTACTTGATTGTATCGATTCCTGATCTTTGCACCATTACTTACTTTCATACTGGTCCCCTTTTCTGTGTCCAAAGACCAACTCATGCATGGTCTTCAGCTGGTCCATAATAAGCTGTGTAAGAATGTGACAGGTAGTACTGGGCTACATTGTACCAGTAGCAGAAGTGACCACACACATCTGAACATACACAAATATTTTTCAGATGACAAAAGAGGTGGCTCTGACCTGACTTGACTGTAACAAATATCGGTTGACTCAATACTGGGTTATGCATCTCTTCTAACATTGTGTATGCTCAAAATCCTAATAGAGTACTTTTACAAACATTGTAGACCCAGATGAGATGCCACATTATTAAAGTCAAGGACAATCCACATAGACATAATCTGTTTTTGTTTATTTGATTTGGTGCTTTACGTCCCCTGTCAACAATTTTTAAGTCTTGTTGGGAAGATTTCCTGTCTTCCTGGGTCAAACATTAGTACTAAAACAGGGGATAAAAATTGACTCCATCAGCATTGAGTCTCCAACTAGCAGCCCTTCTATCCACATTCTAACGCTCTCCCATCTGAGCCACTAGCTGTTCTCCACTTTCTAGTACAGATGCTCCATTTAGTAGTACCATTAAGGATGTCATTCACCAGCTGAACTTGAAAATCAAACACATGTCCCAAGAGAGACTTTGAGAGCCATATTGAGGGGCCTATTCTGCTGCCCTATTCCTGCCAAAGGATTGCTTTTAAGCACTGAACAGTTTTGAATACATGCACACCTAGATAGGTTTTCCTCCTCGAATAATGGGCTGCTTCTGCCCAAATGTGACAGGTAGTACTGGGCTACATTGTACCAGTAGCAGAAGTGACCACATACATCTGAACATACACAAATATTTTTAGAGCTCTAACCTGACTTGACATGGTTTTAACAAATATTGGTTGACTCAATACTGGGTCATGCATCTCTTCTAACATTGTGTATGCTCAAAATCCTTGTAGAGTATTCTTTTACAAACATTGTAGACCCCACTGAGATGCGGCAGTATTAAAAGTCAAAGACAATTTTAATCAACATCGATATAATCTGTTGTTTGTTTGTTTTTGTTTATTTGATTTGATGCTTTAGTCCCAGTCAACAATTTTTCTGTCATGTTGGGATGATTTCCTGTCTTCCTGGGTCAAACCAGTACTAAGCAGCAGATAATGTGTCTTGCTCAAGGAGACATTTACGCAGTGCATCTACAGGCAATGAGTCCTGAGTAAGCATCACTTCGATCCCCAGTCTAACGCTCTACCAATTGTGCCCCTGTGCTCCACTTTCTAGTACAGATGTTCCTTTTAGCAGAGCCTTTAAGATTGCCATTCACTGGTTGAACTTGAAATACAAACACATGTCCTTAACCAAAACTTTGTTGTACTTTTTAAAGGTGTCCTAGATTTTGACCCCCAACCCCACCAACTGGGGCAGGGACCCTTGGGTCAGTGGAGTTAATATGTGAATGCCATCCTTCCAGGGTAACTATTGTCCAAATATGAATACTTTCTGATTAGTGGTTCACTTGAGAAACTTTCAACAAACTTTGTCGTCAATTCCATGAATGATGAGCAAAAACACATACAGACATATGTAAAGACGAAAACTATATAACCATCAGCATAACTGCCGGGGGTATAATTAATGTGACGATAAAATCCTAACTACATGCACATCTTTAGACTATGAACAAAATTTAACACATGCGCATCTTTAAACTATGAATAAAACACATACAAAATTTCAAAATGATTGGAATAAAACTGTGCGGTCAAAGTACACACTCATTGCCCCTGTGATGCTGAAAAATGACAAAGTTTACAAGTCGAATTTTTTTTTGACTCTTAAAGTGCTTATCATGACTGCAGCAGAAGACAAATTTTGCGAAATCTTTCCTAATTTTCTAAAAAAATAAGGTATGATATTTCATGAGAATTGTCTGCCAGCAGACAATTCTCATGAAATATCATGCCTTATTTGTTATTTTTGAAAAAGCAGAACATTTGAAATAGCAGACAATTCTCATGAAATATCATGCCTTATTTGTTATTTTTGAAAAAGCAGAACATTTGAAATTGTCGTCTGATGCAAAATGTAGGTGTCGCTTTATGGGTTAAAAAAATGAATGCAACAATGTCCAAACCACATGCACATCTTTAGAATATGAAAAAACACATGCATATCTTCAGACATGAATAAAACACCAGTAATTTTCAAAAAGATGAAAAAAAAACTGTTAGGGAAGTTGAGTTCACAATTCTTTTTTATACATTCACTCTTTGCAGAGAAAAAGATGAACAGAGAGACGGACAAATTGCCCCCTGGGAAATTTTTTAATGCTTTTTGTCATCTGCTAATTTTTTCAAAATCAACTTTTTTTTGAAAAATTTGTTCAGGTATACCATCTTAGTGTCAAACAGATTGGATGGAGATCAGACCTGACATTTTGCCGGGCATGATCTGGGTCCAAACTGTTTGCAAAAGTTAGCAGCAGACGACACAGGGAGATAAAGAATTAACAGTCTCCTTCGATTAACATCAGGGGACAATGATTTTTTTCGATAGCTGGTACTTCATCATGAAATTGAGTTTAATTGGCCCAGTAGTTTCATAAATAATTGAAATGGATGATGAACAAATTGACACCAGAGTCAATGGCATACTATTAGCTCACCCATGAGCCCTCTGCTCAGTTGAGCTAAAAATTGTTAAGATATAAAGCATCAACTCAGAAAACCTTGTTGGCTAAGAACAAGAATAACTGTTTATAAGTACACTTCGCATCCAAGTCAGAAATTTCAAAGAAATCCCACGATCAGCTATGAATGGCCAATCTAGGTGTTCTAAACAGATCGTATGACTTAAGCAATCCACCCAATGACCATTTGTGTCAAATTATTTCCAAATCGGCCATGTATATGTGTTGCGTTTTTATTAAGAATACTTTTTAATGTTTTCCCTATACATCAAGTCTGTACCAAAAAAATAATTTTCTTATTTCTCAACCAAAACATATGTTGTGGGTACTCAAAAGAACCGTCTCAATGAGACGGTTCTTTGGAGCACCCAAAACATATGTTAAAACTTATAGGTAAGAAAATATTTACAATTTAACGCTCAAAAAGGAAACTACATGTTCAGATGTACCCACTACCTCTGAGTAACGACCTTAAGATCATTCCATTTCAAAAGGTTGATGCTGAACGTGTAACATGAGCTGGTCGGGCTGGGACATTTATGTGTGTGTGTCAAAATATTATTAGTAGAATGTTAGTAAATACCTGACACCTAGAACTATTTCAATATTGTAAATACAGTCACGCCTCAAAGCATTTTGTTTATCTATAGACTTCAGTCGATGGTACACCATCGCAAATATCCGCTTGTTTAACCTTTGACCTTGGTGTCAAGCTCACATGAAATGTTGCCCAGTACCCTCTATATCATGTGACCTATGCAACTGCAAAGTCTGAAGTTGCTACATCCAATGGTTTAGGAGGAGGTACATTTACAAGAAAATACATTATTTGACCTTTGGCCATGACCTTGGTGTTGAGGTGTCATGAAACATTGCCCAGTACCCTCTACATTATGTAACCTATGCAACTGCTAAGTTTGAAGTTGCAATGTCCAACAGTCTATGAGGAGATGCATTCTCAAGAAAATACATAATTTAATCTTGTTCTTGGAGTCAAGGTCACACAAAACATTGTTCAGTACCCTCTACATCATGTTACCTATGCACCTGCAAAGTTTGAAGTTGCTACGTTCAACAGTTTTGGAGAAGATGCAATCGCAAGAAACATGACATACGGACCCATAGACAGACAGATCGACGACGGACAGACTTTGGTACTAAATTAATATAGCCTTTTTTTCTAAAGAAAAAGCCGGTATAAAAATGGCCCCGCCCCCTGGCAGCCATGTTTTTTAACAGATTAAATTAAGCAATCTTGGAAGAGGGTCATCGTCACCCAAGGACCATTTGTGTCAAGTTATTTTTAAATCGGGTCATTAGTTATTGACAAGTTTTTAAATCTTGTCTAAAACTAATGGCTCGATTTAGAAAATCATTTTTTATGTTTTCCCTTCAAATACATAGCGGCCATGTTTTTCGACATATCAAATTTATTTCAGCAATCTAGGTAGAGGGTCACCTTAGGACCCTTTGTACCAAATCATTTTCAAATCGGGCCTTAATGGGCTTCCAGTAGATTTTTAAAATATTCTGCATGGAATGGGAATCTTTTAGCAACTTTCAAAGGGGACGACCAATGAATATTCCTGTGAAGTTCGGTGAAATTTTAGCAAGTAGTTTAGAAGATATGTGAAGAAATTGTTGACAGACGTTGGACGGACAGATGAACAATGGTGGCTGACGGACATCATATGATCACAATAGCTCACATTGAGCCTATGGCTAAGGTAAGCTAAAAAATTTTGACTGGGACCTAAAGCATAAACTCAAACAAACCTGCCATTTACCTACTGTTCTGCCAACCAAGATTGACAGTGATGTAATATTTTGTTTACAATTACAAAGTAAAAGATAACTTGTACACTCAACTTTATCTAAAGTGAATCGATAGATCACTTGTGTATTAATCCTATCCTGAGGATAGGATTAATACACAAGTGATCTATGAGGATAGGATTAATACACAAGTGATCTATCGATTATAAGTCTCCGTAACTTTGTAAACAAAACATGATGTGACTGTCACTCTTGGCTGGCAGGACAGTAAGTAATAATGTGCTGTGGACACCTTCAGTTCTTTTCTAGATAATGTATGTACTACTTCCCTCCTCAATTTGTATTCAAATTTGCAAGATTCCATCTAGAATCATGCATTTACATGTAGAGTGGAAAAGAGTGTAAATCCTGATCAGCTGGCGCTGATCTGGAATTACCCTGTTTTCAATACATTATGTATACAAGTTTAGCATGACAATGGTTAAGAATGAGCCACGACATGTGATTTCCAACAATGCGGCATTTTGACAAGTGTAGACTCAGAGGAGCATGTGCAGTCACCTTTTAAGCTTAGAAACTCCAACTGCTGTTCAGTCAGTAGCTTAACAGTCATAGAATATTCAAACCTCTAGCAAAGGCTCTGATCAGACTGAGCGCATGCACATGCTGGTCTGAGCCTTTGCTGGTCCCCAATACCACATTGTTGAAAATCTCATGTTGCGGCTCAATTATACCTTTGCATGGAGATAAGAAGAAAGTGTCCTATGCACTATTTTCTAACTTAGCTTGAGCCTTGAGCTCTTCTAAGACTACATTACATCAATGGTTACAGTTAGCATTAGCTGCATGTGCAAAACATGCTATATAAAGATCAAGTAGGATGTATTTATTGGCTTATAAGTAGATCTAAATTATCATTAGCTGCATGTGCAAAACATGCTATATAAAGTTGAAGTTGGATGTATTTATTGGCATACAGGTAGATCTAAGTTAGCATTTGCTGCATGTGCAAAACATGCTGTATAAAGATAAAGTAGGATGTATTTTAAAGCTTATAAGCAGATCTAAAATATTCTTTTCTCTCTCATTCAGATGTGATTGGCCAACCGTTATTCATTGAATTAAACAATGTGGTTTTGGACAAGAAGATTTTTAAAGTGTTCATTTTGAAAATCAATTTTTAGCACCATGTGGCCTAGATAAGGAACCATTTGAACATATTTGGAGAGGGCCATATAAAGATCACTCCTGTCAAGTTTGATAAAAATCCAGCAACAACGAAGCTTCGGAGGAGATGTCCTGTGAAGCAATTGTTGATTACGCACAAGACACAAAACATGACGGGCATCTAACAATCACTATTAAAGCTCACTTTTTTTCAAAAACATTCTTTGCAGGTGTAAGAATTAAGCTACGACATTATCATAAGAACCAGTGAATTACAAATGGTTTAGCAAAAATTGTTAATTTACATTTGCTAAAAACATAAAAAATTTCGCGTGCCCTGCAAGCAGCCTGATCAAGGCACTAATAAATAGGAGTGGATGAGTGGGTGTCTTGATCCGTGAGATATTGAAAATATTCAGGCATCAATGATTCATGAAGATCTGTTTGTGTTGATGCTTTACGTCCCAGTCAACAACTTTTCAGTCTTGTATTGGGACGATTTCCTGTCCTCCTGAGTAAGCAGTGGACAAAGTGTGTTGCTTTCAAGAATACAACATGGCAACTGCGGTAAGTCTCGAGCTAGCAGCCCTTTCATCCCAGGCAGTGTAATGCTCTACCAACTGAGCTATTGCGCTCAGCAAGTTTTATAATGAAGTATAGATAAGCAATGAAAAAAAATCTCATTTTACTACTATATGCCACATAATAATAGCAGTACTATACCCTAATATGAAATCAGTGTAGATCCAGATCAGCTGGATTCTACTGAAATGTTAAGTTCACCATTTATATTGTACAACTATATTCAACCTTATAAATACATGGGTGAAAGTTCAAATTTTCCAAAATCCTGAACTTTTGGAATTCAAATTCAAAAATTAAAACATGTTGTATGCCAACAAATCATTAAATGGTCAAATGTTCTTAGATGAACTGAAAATAAACTAGAGGACCTGAAGGTCCTCTAGAGGACCTGAAGGTCCTGAGGCGCTCACCTGATCTCTTTAATAATGTTAAAAAAGGTCAAGGTCAACTACTGCTTATAATAAAACATGTTTTGTTTTACCATATAGGGGTTTCAAGCCATTTTGGTCAAGTGACCTATTAAAGTTCTAATGAATACTCCATCAAACAGCCCAGTGATTTCTGAGAAACAAATGTTAAGATAGGTATCTGGCAGTCCAAATGAGTGGCATTGGATAAAAGGTCACAGATCAGCTTGACATTTGGTACTTATATAAAACCATTGTCTCATAAGGTTAAACATTTCTTGAAAATATCATGATTTCGGCTTAAACGGTTATAGAAAATGAACATTTCAATATTTTTCCCATGTAAATGCATTAGGAATCAAATTTGACCTTGCCATAAAGTAGGTCAAGGTCAAGCTAGATTCATCATTTGGTCAAACCTGGTAGGGCCCACATCCCCAATGCTACATACCAAGTCCCAAGGTCATTGGTCTTTTGTTCCAGAGAATAAGATATTTAAAGGGGTTTTACCATATATAAGTGTGGTGGCCTTGACCTTCGAAACTTATTTATAGCCATTGTCTCATTAGGCTTAACATATCAAGTGAGAATAATGACTTTGGCTTCAACAGTATTCAAAAAATCAACTTTTCAAAAAATTTCCCATTTAAATGCATTAGGAAGCAAATTTGACCTAGACGTTAAGTAGGTCAAGGTCAACATAGGATCAGTATTTGAACAAACTTGGTAGGCCCCACTACCCCAATGCTACATACCAAGTCCCAAGGTCATCGGCCTTCTGGTTCTGGAGTAGAAGATTTTTAAAGGGTTTTTACCATATATGGGCCTGGCGGTCATCTTGGTCATGTGACCAAAGTGTTTTGCATAAATTTTGGCTAACTTATCATAAGGAGTCTTCACATGAAATTTAAGTTCAATGAGAGAAAACTATGTTTTAATATATTGATGTGACTCCAATATGAGCGACCTAAGCTGAAAGGTCAAAGGTTAACCTTCACCTTTGGAACTTATTTATAGCCATTGTCTCATTAGGCTTTACATATCAAGTGAGAATAATGACTAGGGCTTCCACAGTTTTCAAAAAAATCAACTTTTCATAAATTTTCCAATATGCATGCATTAGGAAGCAAATTTGACCTTGACGTTAAGTAGGTTAAGGTCAACCTAGGATCATCATTTGAACAAATTTGGTAGGCCCAACACCCCAAATGCTACATACCAAGTCCCAAGGTCATCCGCCTTCTGGTTCTGGAGAAGAAGATTTTTAAAGGGTTTTTATCATATATGGGCGTAGCGGCCATCTTGGTCATGTGATCAGGACCATTTGAACAAACTTTCGTTCCTGCATCCTAAGGAGTCTCCATATGTAATTTGAATTTAATTGGCCCAGTGGTTTCAGAGGAAAAGATGTTTGAAATTGTGGACGGACGACCGTCTACAGACGATGGACTGACTGGTATACTATTAGCTAACCCATGAGCCTTCGGCTCAGGTGAGCTAATAAAAGAAGTTATAATCATCTGCCTAATTCGGCATTTTAAGGCTCAAAACCCTGAATTCAGGATTAATCCTGAAAATTTTCACCCATGTAATTCAGCACACTGTGCGCATACATTTTCAAAATACTATACCCTACAATGTATCATGAAATCATTGTAGACGCAGCTCAGCTGGCTTCCAATGAAAAACTAAGTACATCATTTACATTGTACTACTGTATTCAACCTAAGAAGTGCACGGTACACGTAACTTTTCAAAGTTCTATACCCTAATTTGAAATCATTGTAGACGCAGATCAGCTGGCTTTAAATGAAAATTTTTATAGTACATCATTTACATTGTACTACTGTATTCAACCAAGAAATGCATTGTACGCGTAACTTTTCTAAATTCTATACCCTAATTTAAAATCAGTGTAATCCCAGATCAGCTGATCTGGATCTACACTCTGTTTTTCCTTCCACATGATAAGGCCACACCAAATAAATCTTAAGATTCCTGTCCAAATTTTGTGAAAAATTGGGGTGGGTGGGAGGTTTATATTTTTTATTTTTTATTTTTCCAACTGCTTTAATGAACAGAACAGTTCTGAAAAAAAAAACATTTAATGCCTTGAATTTAAATTGTCGAAATGAATAAATAATAAATATTAAGAGTCTAAATCTAAAACCAGGTTTTTTTCTTCAAATATACTGGCAAGGAAAATTGCACCAAAAATGTTCAGCCTTTTTCAAACCTTTTTTCTTTTATAAGCAAAATAAAAAATCGGGGTGGAAGGTTTTTTGAAAAACCTTCCACCCCATTTTTTTTATATGCTTATATTTCATAGGGGAGGGAGGGGATGAGAATCTAAAAAAATATTTGGCATGGCCTAAATCAATGTTCACAATAAATTACTCTACTGGATTGAATAGAAATCAGAATACAAAATTAACCCTTAAAGTATTCTATTTTTTTATAGGAGCCTGTGGGCTTATCAGGTTGAATAGGGTAGGTAATATATGGGCCTCGAAGTGAGAAAATCTGTCTTCAGCATTTGCAAACAACAAAGGCGCAGACTGATCAGCGCCTCTGTTATTCTCTTTTTGGAAAGTATCATATCTAAGCTTGCTACAAGCGAAATTCCGTTTTTCTAGCTAGTCTCTGTATCTGAGGAGACCGGTTTGAGTCCCACTTTGTTGGCAACCCTGAAGACAGGTTTTGTGGCGTCGCAGCCCATATGACAACAACCATGCAAAAGTTGACCAAAAACTAAATATGTTGCACCCCCAGAAATGAAGACCACCTTTACATGCCAGCGGCAAATTTTGTTGTCTGCTGATAATCTTTGCAAACAGTTTGCTTTTGTTTGTTTTTGTTTGTTTGATTTGATTCTTTACGTCCACTCAACAATCTTTCAGTTATGCGGGACGGTTCTTCCTGGGTTGAACCAGTACTAAGCTAGGATAAATGTGTCTTGCTCAAGGACCACAACGCAGTGACGCCGGTGAGGCTCCAACCCGCAGCCCTTCGGTCTCGAGTCAAGCACTCTACCACTGAGCCACTGCGCCAAATCAAGCCCGTACCTGATCTGGATCCAAGCTCTGATGGTATTACCAAGAGAATTTTTCGAAACAATTTTGAAAAATATCTGCTGACGACAATAAAATGGTGAAAAATTACCAAGCATGCAGCGTCTTCCTTAAGATCATGCCAATGAAGAATTCCCTCTGTCCATCAGTGATCACGGTCTTCCTGTCATCTAGTTTTATAACCTTGGTGGTCTGGTCTGTCACAGTCACATGTCAAAATTCACTAAGGAATGGGTCTAGCATGTGTCACATTTGTGGAAAGTTATTTGAAAATGCTGAACATACCATTTTTTTCTAGATCTGAGTCCAGAGGTCAAGATCACATTGACCCAGAAACATAAAGTGACACTTCGCCACTCCAAGATGTATTCACATAAAAAAATCTAATGTACGTTACAGTCTGATTACTGTTTGTCTCACATAAGGGGCATAAAAATATTATCAACATGTTAAAATTCTACTTCTGAAATGTGCTTTCTTGTCCTTAAAAATTAAATCTGCCATGAAAAGTACTGGAACATTACTCTTAACACACCCACCAAAGGATTGAATTCTTAACCACCGGTTCAATAACGAAAACTATTGGATCGTCATCCGGTTCGGCTTTGGAAGTCGTAAAAAGGTAAACAAACTTTGTACGTTCTTCCAGTTGGGATTAAAATAAATTTTTTGAGACAGTTGTTGAAAAGTCGGAGAAAGTCATGCACTCGCACAAGGATTTCTACGTATCTACGTTTGCTGAGTAACTTTCAGACCACATATTGTGCATATTAGCTGAATCACTTTTCGCGTGGCGAAGGGGTGTCAACAGTGGGCTTATCGTATACCTGGCAGCACTGAAAAAGGGGACTATTTGGGCCGCACATCCGTACTATGTCATATATAGGTAGTTACCCCCTCCCCCTGCCTCTGTTTTGAATGTTCACGCCCCTCATGAATACGAACCTGAGTTCATTGAAAAATGAAATACAGGTCAATATGATCAGATGACTGTTCTTGACCAATCAGATTAACAGATCTCAATAAATGTTATGACAGTTCTAATTATTTTGCGTTGGTGCCTAAATGCTAGAAGTTTGGCATGTCATTTTTTACACAAGATGGACACATACCTTCATAATTTTGTGTGATGACACTTTTGACTGACAAAGCAGCATAAGTAAGCAAATTGTCTAAAATTCATGGTTACGCATAGGATCTATATAAATGATAGGAACATTCGAAAACACCTGTCAGTTCTAAATGCCACTTATCTGTGTCTATCAAAACTAAACAGCATTTTTATACCTAACTCATGACAATATTACTACATGTGTATAATGCTACCCTCTATTCCCCAGAATGACGCTGACTTAATTACCAGCCATGAGGAACAGCCGATATGAAGACAGACCTGTTACCCCGTGTAAATCAAACTACAATAAAAGCATGCACCTAGTAAAATGATAACTTTGCTTGGAATAGTTTTGGCAAAAGGACGTATTTTGAGTTTTCTACAAGACTCTAATGTAGCCTTGGCTCGAGCAGCTCATTTATTCCCAGGGATTGCATTCCAAACATTTTTGGTTTGACTTCATACCATGCTGTTATTATGACATTATTGTTAAATTTGACATTTATTTCAGAATTACTGAAATTCTCTGTGGGTGCTTAAGTAGGTTTCATAGAATGGGTTTTCCAGATTCGTAGCTGATTGGGACAGCCATTCTTGGAGGGATTGTTCGCAGGACAATTCATGCTAGGGTTGCTCCTCCTGGTCAACTTTGATGTGGTCAAAAGCCATTTCTAAGTTATCTAAAAAGAAAAACTTGTACATGATTGGAGAAGTGGTGTGATCAGAGGGTATTTCTAGGGTGTTTTCCTTACCTCGCAAAAGGATAACGTTACTCCTGTTGTCTCTGACCTAACGGTGACCTCCCTGGCTTTAACCACTGGTTCAAACCTGGGGGCTCCTTTCTGAATTTTCCACTGCCAGGAACTGTACTGGAAATTCTTTTCAGTCTGTGTGACGAAGGGAATCTGAAGATTTTCAGATAGCCAGCAGCCTGTACGTTCTCAATCACCCTTGAGACACCAGGCCGTTCAACGCCATGATAGGGTCTATGGCACTCGCTCTCGTTGGAAGCAGTCCCATTGTTCCTTTCTGGTAGTACTGACCGGCTTCTAACGCTCTCAAAGCCGTGGAATACCACGGTAGTTACCGCTTATTACTTAGCCGATGTTCTTACTTTTCAAGATCAAGTTCTGGCTCTTTTGTAGCCATAGCCACCAAGGATCCTCAGCTATCGCTCCCGACTGCCATGAGCGAGCCCCATACAAGCAAGTGAACAAGTGTTACTAGAGTGTACCGTTTACATTCACTCTTTTATAATACCGTTTTATCAAAGAGTCATCAATCTCATTCAGTATCGAATTCTGATTTGATGCCTAGCCTATGGCTCGCACAAACCATATGGCTCTTGCCAAGTCTTGGCCGCCGCCGAGGCCTTTCCAGGCGGATTGCCTCGAGCAATGGCAAGCGGGATTGTAGCCATTAAGAAGCTAGAATCGTACTTACAGGCTTACATGGTTGCCGCTGGGGTAAAGGCGAGTAGAAGAGCGAGCCTCCACAGCTTATATGCTCCTCACTATTCAGACCCAGTATTATTCTCACTTACATGGTATGTACGGCAGGATTATGTCATGATTGTACTTCAGGGCCCGGAATTACAATGCCTCCTTAAAGTTAAGGAAGACTTAAGTTAAGTATTGATTTTTCAGGATATGAAAAATAACGTTTCAAACTGATTTAAATCAAAATAGTTTCATTTTTTCTAAAGATAACAATAATATCTTTGACCACAAGTACCGCACCGATCCAGGCACTTTATTTAGCATTTAATATAGCATGTTGAAATATCAATACTTAACTTAAGTCTTCCTTAACTTTAAGGAGGCATTGTTATTCTGGGCCCTGATCCACAGTTAATTCCTTTTCACTTGACTGGTGAATTTTACCACTGTGTACAATGGGAACACCGTGTACAACCACATATTAAATTTTATTCTGCAGTTATTGACTGAAGAATTTTAATCTCTTTCTGGTAGCCAGAATTGTTCTCGCTTCTGTTCTGCCTTGGTAGAATGTGAGATAGATATCACATACTGGGCGGCTCCGTATCCAGACCCAATGGACAAGCAGGCTACTTCTGTTCAGGGTACTTGGGCATCAATTCATCTTATGTAACAATTGGCTTCTGAGAATTCAGCACCCAATACTTGAATCAGGTTTGCTCTGTATATAACCGAGATTCAAATAATGCCTCTGTCTGTCAAGACAATCACACTTCTGTGGGCTCATCTTGCAGTGAAGTGGTTCAAGATGAACTAATTATGGGCATTGGTTTTGGGTACTTTTTGATAGAGATCAAAATCATTATCCAACCAGCTCTTCCTCAGAGCAGATTTATCTTAGATGTTAAATCCAAAATTAATTTAGGATTCAAGGGGATAATCCTTATCCTATATAATATCCAACTTTGAGCTTTATTATGAAGGGATCTAACAGGATTCCTTCTTAGCCATAACTGAAGTCTTGGGTCAAGAGTCTAAAAGATCTCTTACCCGACGATGTAGTGGCCTCCCACTGTATGCAAGGTGTGTCACTTCCAGCTCTTATGACTTTCAGTTACACTTGAAGGCTGGGGAAATATCCAGGGCTAGTTTTCACAACAATTTTGTGCAGACATGTTTTTATTGGAACTTCCACTGTATGCAAGGTGTGTCACTTCCAGCTTTTATGACTCAGTTACACTTGAAGGCTGGGGAAATATCTAAGGATAGTTTTCACAACAATTTTGTGCAGACATGTTTTTATTGGAACTCTGTCTGCTTTGAATTATTCTACTTCCTCACAATCTGAGTTTGCTGAGGTGTGTAACTATCTTCACGTCTTAGCTCAATTGCTTTTGCAATTACTGACGTTTTAGTATGTTTCGCTATGAACCATCACTTACCAGAGGTAACACATTTCTGGGCAAGTGTTCCTTGGATGCTCCTTCTTGGCAAGTGTCCCTTGGATGCTCCTTTAGGTTCAGAAGAGTTTACAACCCAATGTTGGGTTTTAGATTTTGATGTGGCCAAATCTCTTGGGAAGTTTCAATAGTACTCTGTGTCACTGCATCATGTTTCAGTAACTTCTTTTCTATCTAGTATGCCTGGTAATCAACAGACATGTAGTCAGTCTGTTTTAGACATATGGGTAAAAGATACTATTTCTTTCCTTTCTATTGTTATCTGTGTATCCATCCCAAATGTCAGGTTATTCCTCATTTTCGAGAGTAACACATTCAGGTCCAGAGAAGATTCAACTTCTGTTGAAGTAGTCCATGCTGGACAGACATCCATAGAACCAGTTTCTCCTTTCATCTGAAGAGCAGCTACTACTATAGCCGTTTTTCTGGTTTGCAAGGTCGGGAGGAAGGAGACCAGTTTCAGATCCCTCCCAACTATTTGCCATATTATGTTTTCCTTCAGTGGAAGGCATATTATGTCTTCCTTCAGTGGAAGGCATATTATGTCTTCCTTCAGTGGAAGGCATATTATGTTTTCCTTTAGTGGATCTTTGGACCCTGTATGTCTTTCTCTATCAAAGCACATATGGGCCTTCTCTCTGGACTTGATTTATGCATTTTATCATCAAGCCCAGTGGTATTATCTTATCTGTTTCAAGTTCTATTCCTTAAAGAACTTCTGAGTACAATTCTCTCCCTGAAAATTGTTTCCAATTGGGATAAGCAGAGCTGGTTTCCAGTCAGATATTTTTTCTGAGTATGAGCTCTGAGTAGATGAGGATCTCTCAGGCTTGTCTGTAGACAGGCCCAGGAGACTATTTCATTGTTTCTGAGAATATTATAGTAGCTAGCGTGGTGTAGTAGACATACCACTCACCTTTATCAGGGCTTCCAATTTGATCCCCGCCTCCTCCATTCTGTAGGATTAGACTCTAGCCATGGCCCAGTCTCCATATGTCCTTAGGTGTTGGTGGGATGTTTACACAAACACTGACACTCAGAGATTAGTATCTTGTTCAGCCCTGAGATCTATTCTCTCTTAGGCCAATTGGAGTCCATTGTTTGACTTCTGCCAAATGGTAGAGCTGTCAAGCATTGCAGCAGCGGCCCATCTAGCCCTTTTGATACCAAATAGACCATCATGGGATTTTTCATTTCCCTATGTCTTTGGTACAGTCAGGCTGTATTCACAGTCAGGCTGTATTCCAATGGTTGAACAGGGAATTCCTGTTAACAATTGAGCTTTTAGGCTTGCTTTTCTCAGACTTGTCTATTTAATGGACACAAGTATGTTGGCTGAGGAGCCCATCTGGGTGCCCATTCAGCTTCCGACCAATGGTCTGTTCATTGACAGGAATACATCTATGGTCTTTTATTTAGAGTTGTCATGCTCTCTGAAATCCTTCCCTATGATTATTACTACTGTTATGTATTACTGTCAGCAGATAATATTTCAGTGGTGGTTTTCTTAACAAGAAAGGGCGGCCTGGTCACGTACCTTGTCATTCTTGGTTTGTTTGTTTGTTTAGTTGCTTTACGTCCCAAGTCAACAGATATGGTCATGGCTGGACGGTCAGTTCACCTAACCACATTTTTTCCTGGGCAAGCTTGAACAAGCAGTTAACCAGTACTTCGTGCATATGCTTTTGCTTGTAACTGACAACAACCCTTCTTGAATGATTCAGCGGAAGGGAGGAGAATGACGGTAGAAATTATTTCATGATCAATCTCCACGAAAGTATGGGACGGGGCCACAATCAAGCTCGTGACCCCTGGATCTGCAGTCAGACTTGCATCTGTTGCCAGACTCTTTACCGACTGCGCTTGTCATTCTTGGTTATCAATCAGTTAGATTGGTGCATGAATGCTTGGTGGCTCCAACGGCCTGTATTCTCTGACCTATTATTTTTTATGAACGGTAGAGATTTTATGAAGTAGACTGTATAAAGGACACTCTGTTTCGGATTCTCATATTCTGGGAAGTCCCTTTCCTAGATCTGTTTGCCACAGGCTAACAATTGACTTCCTTTTTTTCATTTCTTATTTGCACTATCACAGGCTTGGACAGTGGACTGGCAGGGAATGATATATGGAGAACTTGCTTGTTTTTCCTGTTAGATACATGCTGGAATGTCATCTGTTCTTACAGTCCTGTTTTTCTGCTGGTTGTACCAGAAGTCTGGACTCCTTCAGGTGGATTGTTGACCCCAACTCATTCCGGTCTTCCTTCTGGTCAGCTTGCACACTAGGCTGTGCTTCAAGGAGTTCTTTTTGAGGCAGCATTTTTTATAATCTGCCGAGAGAGAATCTGTGCTTCAAGCTATTCACTCAGACTTATTCTAATTCTGCTGTGACTGTTGTATGATTTGGTTTCTCCAGCGGGAGATATATCCAATAGACCATCTGTTATGTTTTGACAGATTTTCTTCTTCCTTTTTGAGGGAAAGCTAGGGATTAATTCAGATACTTGCTGAAGCTTTCATTGTCCTCAGTAGGTCTCTTCATCCAGTTCTCTCTGATATTATCAGATATGAGATTGGAGAGCCTTTTAACCGGACTGCACTTCTTTGTGCTCTTCCCTGGGCTTTTTCCAGTCTCAAGAAGTCAATATTTTTTATCTTTTGTCATCTTGCTTTTTGAGACTTTTGTGCATTACTCAGAAGGAAGTTTCTGATTTCGCTAAAGATTTGTGATAGTCAACATTTTGATTATCAGTCTCTACTGGTTAAGTATAATTTCAACCAACATATTGTGGTTGTACATTTACATTTCTTCCAAGATTCTAGCTATCAGTAGCAGATGTTCCAATTTAGATCCCTGCTCTATATGTTTCTGGCATGGACATTTTTATTGTCCAGTTTGTGCCTTATATTTTATGTGTTGAACATGGTGTCCTGGGTCAGGTGTGGTACTTGATTGTATCCATTCCTGATCTTGCCATCTTCCTTACTTAACCTTGAGATAGGAAGATTTCTTATCTATTTTGAGGTATATGCTAGGGATATGGGTTTCTTACTATCTAGATGGATAAGTAGAGTCTGGGTACGCCTTCCCTACGTACATGGATGGTAGACATTGCATTTTGCCTATGCCAGTCTGATTCCTAGCCTTATTGTGCTCATGTGCTTAGAATGAGTTCAAGTATTATTGGTAGAACAAGTTCTGTGGATTCAGTTTTTAGCTGGATATTGGCTTTCGATAAATTCTTTTAATAGTTTCTAACGTTAGATTACAGGTTTTATTGAAAATCTGCTTCTCTTGGTCCTATTCTGTCTGATTAATAATTTTCTTCTTGAATGTTTCTTGGTGGCAACATTCTTGGACCTTTTTTTCTGGTGTGCACGGTGATTATTTTCTCACCAATCATAGCCTGTCATGTGATTTCTTCATATAAAATGGCAGACATTCAGGAAATCTTGTGTTCAATATCGGTTATTTACCCTTTCTCATATTTTTCATGAATTTTTCTGTGAATTCGGCTCAACAGTTCCTTTGAAGAAGAAAGCATTTTCTATCCATTCTTCAAAATTGTTCTATGATATGGCAATTTGGCCATTTTTAGATACAAGACTGTACCAGCCTGTTTGTCATCAAAACTGTCTGTTGTCAATTGAAAACTGTGCATCACAGATTTTGTTTACATTGTAGATTACCGAGCCCTATGTTGAATGGTAAGTCGATCTTTTGACTTAGTTATTTTCCATTCATTGACAGATTTTTCCCACACCATCCAGAAAAATAAAATCTAATAGCTTATAGTAATATCGTTGTGAGTTAGATGTTATAAATTTTATATGTTTGTTCTAACATAAATATTGATGAATCTATACTCACGACAATATTATGATGAGGCCCAGGCAAGCTTATAGCATGCATCCCACCTCCCCACACATCTGTTTCTCTGTACGATTTCTCGCAAAAGAGGAAGTTTACAGTTATCACTTTACTAGGTGCATGATTTTATGGTAAATTTTTGAGGGGTTACAGGTCTGTCTTCATATCGGTGGTTCCTCACAGCTGGTAAATTAAGTCGGCCTCATTCTGGGGAATAAAGGGTAGCATATAGTAATAGTCGTGAGTATAGATTTATAAATATTTATGTTGGACCAAACATATTAATTCATTTCCGAGTTAGAAATTCACTACATTTTAGTATAAAATATATATTATCCCTTAAATCATGCTGTAGACAGTATACATTATTCATTGTTTTTCAGCACAAAACATTTATTTTGCGGTAAAATTGAATATAGAATACAATTTGGTGTAGTTTCAATATTTTTTTCAATGTGGGTAAGCTGGCCATCTTGTCCGATATTTCGAGGTTAAGCATTAGATTGTTCTGTTTTCTACCTAGGTCTGTGGACGTAAGATCTGCTGTGCTTGAATGAAAAGTACTGTGTGTGGTTCCTTGCTGTGCTGTCCTACCAGAGATTGACTTTCATAGACTTGCTGTACTTGCAGTAGGCAAGGGTAGACGTGTAGTGTGTATGGTGCTTTGTGCATGTTTTATTGAAGTGGTGTCCTACCAGAGATTAACTTTCAGAAGACTTGCTGTACTTGCAGAAGCAAGGGTAGACGTGTAGTGTGTAAGGTGCTTTGTGCATGTTTTATTTCTGTGGTGTCCTACCTCAGCTTGACTAAAGACCAGGACCCGGAATTACAATGCCTCCTTAAAGTTAAGGAAGACTGAAGTTAAGTATCGATATTTCAACAAGCTATATTAGATACTAAATAAATTGCCTGAATCGATGCAGTACATGTGGTCAAAGATATAATTGTGATCTACATCAAAATTAAAATATTTTGATTTGAATCAGTTTGAAACGTTATTTTTCGCGTCCTAAAAAATCAATACTTAACTTAAGTCTTCCTTAACTTTAAGGAGGCATTGTAATTCCGGGCCCAGGCCCCAAGGTTATAAAACTTTTTTTCATGCTCAAGTTGGCATTTTAACATTTATTAGCAGGATAAATACACCAACTAAGAGTTTGACAGCAAGAAAACTCATTATTTTTCAGCATTTTAGCTTTAATTATATATAACAGTTGAAAGTTTCACTGAACAGGACTAAAGTGAGGAATTATAATGAGAAACAAGTTATGAGTACTTAAACCAGGAATTCAAAATGTGGTACAAGTTAAAATGAAGAGTTTTGAAGTGAGGAATTCTAATGAGAAATAATTTATGAGTACTTAAACCAGGAATTCAAATACAGAACGAGTTAAACTAAAGAGGACTGAATGAGGAATTATAATGAGAAACAAGTTATGAGTACTTTAACCAGGAATTCAAATATGGTACAAGTTAAACTAAAGAGGACTGAAGGGAGGAATTATAATGAGAAACGAGTTATGAGTACTTAAGCTAGGAATTCAAATATGGTACAAGTTAAACTATAGAGGACTGAAGTGAGGAGTTATAATGAGAAACAAGTTATGAGTACTTCTGCCAGGAATTCAAATATGGTACAAGTTAAACTATAGAGGACTGAAGTGAGGAATTATAATGAGAAACAAGTTATGAGTACTTAAACCAGGAATTCAAAAGTGGTACAAGTTAAAATGAAGAGTTTTGAAGTGAGGAATTCTAACGAGAAACAAACTATGATCCAGGAATTCAAATGTGGTACAAGTTAAAATAGTTTTGAAGTGAGGAATTCTTATTAGAAATAGTTAATGAGTACTTAAGCCAGGAATTCAAATATGGTACAAGTTAAACTGAAGCTTTGAAGCAAAGAATTCTCATGAGAATCAAGTTATGAGTACTTAGGCAAGGAATTCAAATACAGTACAAGTTAAACTAAAGAGGACTGAAGTGAGGAATTCTCATGAGAAACAATTTATGAGTACTTAGGCAAGGAATTCAAATGTGGTACAAAGTCATCTAAGGTTTATAAAGTGAAGAATTCTAATTTGGTTACATATAATGAGTAGAAATTGATTACAATCTAAAAACACTGGAACTATCTAGTAGGAAAAAATAAAATATATTACAAACTTAAACACTGGAACACTCTAGAATGAAAAAAAATGATTACATACTATAAATACTGGAACAATCTGGAAAGAAAAAAATATTGATTACATTTAACTTGAAATACTGGCTTGTCTAAACAGAAAACAGCTTATTGATAACAAACTACACAATCTGGAACAATCCAGTCCTATCTCTTTTACTGTCTTTATGGAACTAACCTTGGTATCCCTGGCGTTTCAGTTCTGTCTCGTATGGTAAGTGCATACCTGAATGTCACTATGGACCAGACTATACCCGGTCTTCTCCCAGAGATAACTCCACGATGCAACCGTTTTAGTACCATCAACACAACCTAATCCTACGGGCCTCAGCGTTCTGACAGCAGAAACAGAAGAACAAGAACATTGGAAAACAGGAACACTGGAAAAAAGGAACAATGGAAAACAGGAACATCTGGGAAAAAACACAGAGAAACAGGAACAGTGAAACAGGAACATCTGAAAACAGGAACAGAGAAACAGGAGCACTGGTTAACAGGAACATCTGAAAATAGGAACAATGGAAATCAGGAACATCTGAAAACAGGAACAGAGAAACAGGAACACTGGAAAACAGGAAGACTGAAAAACGGGAACATCTGAAAACAAGAACAGAGAAACAAGATACTGGAAAACAGGAACATCTGAAAAAAGGAACAGAGAATCAAGGCACTGGAAAACAGGAACAATGGAAATCAGGTACATCTGAAAATGCAAACAGTGGAAAACAGGAATACTGGAAAAAGGAAACACTGGAAAAAAGGAACACTGGAAAACAGGAACATCTGAAAACAGGAACAGAGAAACAGGAACACTAGAAAACAGGAACACTGGAAAACAGGAACATCTGAAAACAGGAACAGAGAAACAGGAACAAAAAGACAGAGCAGCAGCAGGGGATATAAAGAGAATGGGATTCAACAGAGCAGAAGCAGGGAATATAAAGAGAAGAGAGTAATACAAGAGGACAGAGCAGCAGCAGGGAATATAAAGGGAAGAGAAGACCAAGAGGACACAGCAGCAGCAGGGAATATAAAGGGAAGAGAAGACCAAGAGGACACAGCAGCAGCAGGGAATACAAAAAGAATAGGAGAACAATAAGACAGAGCAGCAGCAGGGAATATGAAAAAGACCTGAAGTGAGGAATTCTATCGAGAAACAATTTATGAGTACTTAAGCAAGGTATTCAAATGTGGTACAAAGTCATCTTAGTTTTATAAAGTGAAGAATTCTTATTTGGTATGAGTAAACATTGATTACAAACTAAAAACACTGGAACTATCTAGTAGGAAAATTAAAATATATTACAAACTTAAATACTGGAACACACTTGAATGAAACAAAATATGATTACATACTATAAATACTGGAACAATCTAGAAAGAAAAAAGCCAATTGATTACATTTAACTTCATATACTGGATTAATCTAAAAAGAAAAACAAGCTTATTGATAACAAACTACAAAATCTGGAACAATCCAGTCCTATCTCTTTTACTGTCTTTATGGAACTAACCTTGGTATCCCTGGCGTTTCAGTTCTGTCTCGTATGGTAAGTGCATACCTGAATGTCACTATGGACCAGACTATACCCGGTCTTCTCCCAGAGATAACTCCACGATGCAACCGTTTTAGTACCATCAACACAACCTAATCCTACGGGCCTCAGCGTTCAGACAGCAGGAACAAAGAAGCAGGAACACTGGGAAACAGGAACACTGGAAAAAAGGAACAATGGAAAACAGGAATGATGGAAAACAGGAACATCTGAAAACAGGAACAGAGAAACAGGTATACTAGAAAACAGGAACATAGAAACAGGAAAACTGGAAAACAGGAGCATCTGAAAACAGGAACAGAGAAACAAGGCACTGGAAAACAGGAACATCTGAAAACTGGAACATCTGAAAACAGGAACATCTGAAAACAGGAACAGAGAAACAAGGCACTGGAAAACAGGAACAGAGAAACTGGAAAACAGGAGCATCTGAAAACAGGAACAGAGAAACATTTAATTAGGCACTGAAAAACAGGAACAGAGAAACTGGAAAACTGGAATATCTGAAAGCAGGAACAGAGAAACAGGAACACTGGAAAACAGGAATATGTGAAAACAGGAACAGAGAAACAAGGCACTGGAAAACAGGAACAGAGAAACAGGAAAACTAGAAAACAGGAAGATCTGAAAGCAGGAACAGAGAAACAGATACACTGGAAAACAGGAACATGTGAAAACAAAGTTTGGAGGGGGGGGGGGGGGGCAGGGATAACAAATGTCAGGGGAAAATATCAGAAGGGATTAAAAATAACAGAAGCAAACACAACGGAGCAATTCCATGAAATACAAAGAGTGGGGAACACAAAGACAAAGCTGCAGCAGGGAATGTGAACTTAAGATCAATACAGAGCAGTGGTAGGGAATACAAAGATGGGAAGAACAAGAAGACAGGGTAGCAGCAGGAAATGTGAAGAATAGTGAGGAACATGAATTAACACTGCAAGAATAAAAAGAGGAAGGAATAACAATACAGAGCAGTGGTAGGGAATACACAGAAGAGAAAATAAAGAGGACAGGGTAGCAGCAGGTTTTGTTTTGTTTGATTTGATTCTTTACGTCCCATCAACAATCTTTCAGTTAAATAGGGACAGGTCTTCCTGGGTTGAACCAGTACTGAGCTAGGATAAATGTGTCTTGCTCAAGGACCACAGAGCAGTGATGCCGGTGAGAATGGAACCAGTGGCCCCGTGGTCTCGAGTCAAGCACTCTACCACTGAACCACTGCACTCCCTCTCAGGTTATTAGTTCTGACCACTTGAAATAGGTAGCAGCAGGCAGAAAAAAGAGAAGAGGGGAACAAGACATAGCGCAGGGATAATAAAGAGAAAAGAAAACAAAATAGAGCAGCAGCAGGGAACACAAGACTTGAGGTGAGCAAGAAAACAGAGCAGCAGAGTAAACGATAAGAGGACAATGAGTAGCAAAAGGCAGTACAAAGAGAAGAGAACAAGAGGACAGAGTAGCAGCAGGGATTACAAGGGGAAGGGGAGAACAAAAAGACATAGCAGCAGCAAGAATAACAAAGAGAAGAAGAAAACAAGAGGACATATCAGCAGCAGGGAATATATAATGAGAATGGGAGAACAGGAAGATATAGCAGCAGCAGGGAATATAAAGAGAAGGGGAGAACAAGAGGACAGAGTGGCAGCAGAGAATATAAATGGAAGGGGAGAACAAGATGACAGAGCAGCAGCAGAGAATAAAAAGAGAAGAGGTGAACAAGAGGACAGAGCAGCAGCAGAGAATATAAATGGAAGGGGAGAACAATATGACAGAGCAGCAGCAGAGAATAAAAAGAGAAGAGGAGAACAAAAGAACATAGCAGCAGCAGGGAATATAAAGAGAAGGGGAGAACAAGATGACAGAGCAGCAGTAGAGAATAAAAAGAGAAGAGGAGAGCAAGAGGACAGAGCAGCAGCAGAGAATATAAATGGAAGGGGAGAACAAGATGACAGAGCAGCAGCAGAGAATAAAAAGAGAAGAGGAGAACAAGAGCACAGAGCAGCAGCAGAGAATATAAATGAAAGGGGAGAACAAGATGGCAGAGCAGCAGCAGAGAATAAAAAGAGAAGAGGAGAACAAGAGGACAGAGCAGCAGCAGGGAATATATAGAGGATATTTATTTTTTGGGGTGAATACCAAATTTATTTCATCGAGTGCGGTGAAAAAATCAGTATTTTTCACGAGTGCGCAGCACGAGTGAAAATACTGATATTTTTACCAAAAGAGATGAAATATATTTGGTATTCACCCCAAAAAAGTAAATTTTCCTTTTATTTTATACTCAAAGGAAATTACAGAAAGCACAACCTACTTTTTTCCCTGGTCGTTTCTCGTTTGATTTGACTTTTTCAGTGTGTTAAGTCACTATAATATTGGATATAAACTAAGTTTGCACCTAGAAAATGGCTTAGAATCATATTTTAATGAATGGAATGCAAAAAAAAAAACAGCATTTAAAGAAAGTCTATTGAGTGTGCCTTGTGATAGACGTCACATGCAAACTGGCGCTACGCCAAGCCAAACAGTGACGTCATTATGTTTGATGTTGATGTCACAACATGTGCAGCATTATTTCTCACAAACATTATTCTCGTAAAACCTTTTATAAAAGTATACCAGTCCCAAAATTGAAAAAGCGCCTTGTTTTGCTACAGTGAAAATATAAATCATATCAGTCACTATTTTAAAAATACGATATTTTTTGAAAAATACCAAATTTATTCACAATTGATATGCATTGGATTCACTGCTTGTGGTAAAATAAAAAGGGAAGGGGGGAACAAAAGGACATAGCAGCAGCAGGGAATATATAGAGAAGGTGAGAACAAGAGGACAGAGCATCAGCAACATGGATTATAAAGAGAAAAGAGGAACAAGAGGACTGAGCAGCACCAGGGAATATAAAGGGAAGGGGAGAACAAGAGAACAGAGCAGCAGCAGGTAATATAAAGAGAAGGGAGGAACAGAGAGACATAGCAGCAGCAGGGAATATAAAAAGAGGAATAAGAAGGCAGAGTAGCAGCAGGGAATATAGAGAAGAGAGGATCAGGAAGACAGAGCAGCAGCTAGGGAATATAAAGAGAAGGGGAGAACAAGAGAACAGAGCAGCAGCAGGGAATATAAAGAGAAGAAAGGAACAGGAAGACAGAGCAGCAGCTAGGGAATATAAAGAGAAGAGAGGAACAGGAAGACAGAGCAGCAGCTAGGGAATATAAAGAGAAGGGGAGAACAAAAGAACAGAGCAGCAGCAGGGAATATAAAGAGAAGAAAGGAACAGGAAGACAGAGCAGCAGCAGGGAATATAAAGAGA